>LUCH01002148.1:23876-93868 GCA_013368495.1 Paragonimus heterotremus | reverse complement strand
AAAAATTAGACATTTTCCTTCTATATTTTTTCTTAAGCAGCCTAAAATCCTTGTCATTTTCCGATGCTTAATCAGTTGTCTTGCTCCGACTCAATCCTTAACCATTTGTCTGAGTGGGTTCAATTCAGACTTTTCGTCCCCCGTGCCGAGTTGTCGAATTTGTTGTACGGGCCCATTCTTTGTTCAATTCCCGAGGATTTTTCACACTCAAGGTGGGTGATTTGACGTTCATTTACATTGATCTAATTGATACCGTACTAAATCTAGTTTTTGCGAGCGCCTTCCCGTTAACCACCTCGAAGATAGATTATCTTTTCTGTCGTTGGATATCGAGAGAGGCATCTCTGGATCAACAGATTACGCGTAACTCAATGTGAACCTGAATCGTCGGCGAAGGATTCGATAAATGTAACTAGGCAAGTCGACTGAGACAGACGGCTGAGTACGTGTGCATTCCGTCTGTGTGCTTCAACGTCAAAACAAGTCGAAAGTGGTCATTTGGATGCAAAAAGATATTTCTCAAACATTCGTGAGATATCTAAATGCCTGTTCCAAGATAAATGTGTGAAGTTTCTCGGGTATATTTGTTCCACATTAATGAAAGATCGCCCACAGTCTCTATTGCGGCTTCCCACACCTGAAAGATTGGCTTTCATGGCCTTTCCAATCCGCTTTCGCCTCTGTCTCGATCAAACGTTTCCCTCCCCAATCCACTTGGTGATCTTTCACGGTCATCACGAATCCAGCTTTGACCTTCCCGATCCAGATCATATGCATGCTTTCGGTGACCATTCCACTATCGACGATGTGTGCTTTGTTTGCACGCCACCTGAGGGTCTACGACATCAAAATGCGAAAGCCTACTGGCTTACCCCTATCCACCTCTCTCTTTTATCGTGTTCTGTTGGCTGGTTCATGTGTATTTACTGCGCATGCGGGCACTGTTCAGGTACTGAGTTGCCAGCCTTGTATTTGCTTGCTAACCTCGGCCGAGTGTTATTTTGTTGCCTGTGTTCTTGAAACTTCGGAGCCAGTTTATTTCGCTTCCTACGAACGTGAATAATCAAGGCTGACAGTAATACTTTTTTATTCGATTATATGGATTAAATAGCAGTAGGAACTGATCCGATTTTTAATGGACTCTCAGGTTTGTTTTGCCTGCTCGTCATTCAGCGCTCCAAGGGTAACGTTGAGAAAAATAAATAGCACCTAAGAGTTTTGTTGCCAACAGTCTCACCCTTGTTGAGAGAAAACTTTTTACAATTCGTTTTGATAAAAACATTACTTTGGTCTTCACCATTTATTTTGAGTAGGAATTTCCAAAACAGATCACATAACTTTCCACAGGAATGTTCGGTTTTGCGGAATTTGGGACATATATATGAAGTTGTACTCCTTGACCACATTGCACTTACGTTGTATTTAAAATCAAATGACTGATCGCCAAAGCGGTGCTATTGGGATTGTAGGTTATTTAGCTATTTGAATTATGTGCCGAATCTGCTTCTGTGTCTGTATTTAAGATAGGTACCGATCGACGGGATGTTCTCCAAAACGATTCACGCGATGTTATCAGATGGCTGTTTCTTTCTAAGATCCATTTTGGGAGGTGCAAAACCGCACGATATGCCCCACTCTATCGCTGGAAAACTCCGTACTGCTCAGTCTATTTTTTATTGACTAGGTCTGGGTGTAAGTCGTCATGTGTATGCATCTAACTGCTGACCTATAGGACAGTTGTTGATCCACTTCCTAGTTCGTTGTTTCTCGCCCGATATAACTGGAATCTTGTTGATTGACAATGCTCTACGCGATCTATTTTGGTTTAATTACTGGAGACATCACGGCTTTTGACACTGGTGCAGCCGAAACCAAATGGTTAATAAAATGATAATACACCTAGCGACGTAAGTCGTAGGTACGTCATGCACGGAGGAGCCGGAAAAATATCAATATTATTTATGCATACTGAATGGAAAATTCGGTCGTTTCCTCACCGAATGCCGTTTCTCCTTACGAGAAGACCGTAATACTCATAAGGCCCATCTACTTGAGGACCTCGTGTTAACCATTACCGCTTCATAATGGAGAATATAACCAGTGGATGCCTTTCCCTGTTAAGGTCGCCGTAAATGTGTTAAAAGACTGGTGGGTAGAGGTTAAGTCAGCTGCGAGGATCTTTCTTTCTCTTTTGAAATTCACATCTTGCAGTTTGGCTGACCCCTATCGTACCATCTTATGATACGGTTGAATTTGATTAATGCCAGCCGGCGCGACTTGTGGACGAAACATGTTGCCTTTGGAAAAATTATATTCAGTAAGCGGCTGGCGACACACTGGAAATTAGCCTAGATAATTCGGTCTCAAATGAAGAGAACTTACTTCACGGATGGGAGCGCTTTCTGAAGACGGGCAGCATGTGAACCCATAGTGACGATATATAGACCTGTAAAAATCGCATTCATACGCACCATCAGTGCTGTTCACCATATATTGTGTACCTCCATAGCTCATCAGAAGCTACTAAACAACATTACTCAACGTGCGTTTACTTTACACCCGCCGGCTAGTTCGAAGTGCGGTAGAGGAACACACCCAATCACTTGTTCCAGTAACAGGTGACTGACGAAATATTTGCCCTCGCTAGTATGTTCTTCACGTACACGTCGACGCTAACTACCTCTTGACGGTCACAGCCGTAGGTACGCTTTATCTCAAACCCATGCGTCAACCACTCGCCGTGGGAGTAAATCTTGTTGAAGACTATTGTTATTTGGTCTTGTGGTACGTGCTGTTTTCCAGTCTCCCATTTGCGCCCTCTAGCGGATTATTTGTCCAATTTCCAAAGCGGACAACAGTGGGAGGGCCACCTAGGCTTCATGTGCAGTCAATTGCGCGTCGAATAATTCAGAACTCCCGGTTCCCTCCGTCGCATGGCTTTGGCCTCCAAGTTGAACCACAACATAAAATGGTAGAGTTGTTCACGTGCCCTTTCAAGTTACAAGCTGTAGCCATGCGATGAAACAAACAGTGGCTACAAAATTGAACGATTTTCAATGGTAAGTATGGGGTAAATTATATCGGCTTACGAGCTTCCTCACAGCACATCTAACCCAGAAGTAACAGTATTATATCACACGCATAGACGATTTGTTACTGGAGTTTGGGCCGCCATCTTGCTGATCACAAAGGACCGCGTGCAATCGGTAGACCGTGAATATCTCTGTTAAATTTTGGTTAAAAAATGTTTTCTATGTATTGAAGTTGCTGAAATTTTGTGGCACGTTGCAGTTCTCAAAATCTTTGGATTCTGTTACCTGAAGAATTTTTGGTTCAATCTTCCGAAGACGTGAACAGAGAATGCGTAGTAGTTCACTGGCCCAAGGATTCATGGAAAAATGACGAAACAGTGTTTTCTACGTCCTTTTGGAGAGTTGATGTTGGAATATAATGAATATCGATGCCACGGATGACAGAATGTATGCTTTCATTTAAATTTGGACGTAATTAAGCAGGACAGCATGAGTACAATTTCGGCGATCAAACTGCTATTGAAACAAGAGCACAATGCTTTTTGTAATGTTACAAACGTGAGAAACGCCCATAAATCTAATTCAACGTAGGACAATCCACAAAAACAGGACAAGTAATTCGTGTTTTTCTTACTATATTTGCCATCTTTACCATTCGTCGGTACCGCTGTTGTTAAGTCTTCCATGAAATCAGGATGTACGTTGAAATGGAGACGAAGTGACCCTCTGAAAGAGTGACACTGAGAAACACTCCCAGCTGAAAGGATTACGACACTTATAACGGCAACTGTGTAGTTCGCCGGTACGATGCTTGAAGGCTGAAACGAGTTGTAAACGGCCATTTAGACGCGAAAAGAGATCTTTCACATTTTTCATGAAATATTAGAATGCATACTACAGGACAAATATATGGACTTCATCGAGTATAACAGCTGCGTTGCAGTGATCAAAATCGGCTATACCTAAAAATTGTCCATATTTGCACTTTCGTTGAAAAAACGTGCCGCCATTTTTTTTCGACCACAGCATCATGTTGGCTTTCCTAATCGATTTCACGTTCTGAAAATGACTCCACGGGAATTTTCGTGGTGGAATACATATTCTTACCTGACGGAAACGCTCGATTTTGCATGGTTTTGGAAGTATAATTGAATTTGTAATTTTCGACCACGTTGCGTTTGCATTGCGTTGTAAACGAAATATCAGGGTAATTCCTAATGAAAGCTATATCGCCACGTTTGTTGGTTAGTTACACGTCTGAATTGTTGCTTTCGTTGTATTTTCGGTGGGAAATGGTCTACGTTATCACGTGGTTGTTTCTACCTACGGTATGGTGCAAACATGGGTAACAGGTCCCACTCCATCATTAACAACGTGCGTATTGTGTGTTTATTGTTTACTGACTATTCCTGAATGTAACTTCCATGTGCACATGAGTCAATGCTCACGTATCTTACGGATAATGACCAACCTTGACGTTCGTTAGTTATTCGATGAAAACATTGATTTTCACCTTTACTGTTTCCGCTGCAAATGTTCCATCTTCATATCATGGACGCTCATGATGCCGATTCCTGTTGGTCTGTTGTCACCGGCTGCAGAATTCGCTGAAGGCAGCCAGCATGTTATCTCATTTTTGGCCAGAACCAAAGGAGATCCTTATAACTTTTCCCCAACGGCCTAACTACACGTTTATTCTGATTTCTCCCGTGTTCTACTAACCCACGTTGATCATCGCGTAAGTCAAATGGCCGGAGCAGCTACTAGTGTGAATGCACATTACACACTTAGACGTTGATCATAGCTTAAGTGAACTGGACGAATCAGCTACTACTGCGAACACATTACATAATTTGGCGTTGATCAATTTTAGTCAACTGGACAGAACAGCTACCAGTGTGAACGCACATTACATACTTGGGCGTTGATCATATTTTGAATCAACCGGACGGGGCAGCTACTATTGCGAACTCATGGGCTACCCTCACTTGCGCAGCCATCTTATCAATGACAAATGTTTTCACTGCAATCGGCTCGCCCATCCTTTCCCAAAAATTTTCGAGAAGCCCACTTGGTGAAACATACTTCTCACTACGACCGTATCCGTTGATCACGTGTCGGCCATGTCCTATACTGTCTGTCACTAGGAGCTGATATATCTTCCAACTTCGAAGGTACGAGAAATTATACGGTAACATACTTGTGTCTGTTTGTCCCGTGAGTTGCATTTATATTCACGATATGTGGGAAACGTCGAATGGTTCAACCTGCGTTCGCTGGGCGAAGCAGATATGCCTATATCTACTACCTTCATCCGTCATGGGGTGCACCACACCTATCGCACTAATTACCGACAGCACCTCACCAAGGTTCTCTAACATTCCGCGACCAATCTCACGTAAGGAACTCATTTGACACTAAAGGCTTTAACTCGCGGTGAATGTTCCTAACGTCAGCGGTTGTGATAAACCCCCCGTGAACATCCGCTACATACTACTTAATGTCGGCAGTTGGTGTATTGTATTGGGACAGACTCCTGCATTCGTTCAATTCACTCACGATTAGTCCACGATTCGTAGGATGGAGCTCATATAGCAGACGACTGAGGGGAGGTTGTGCTCCAACTCGAAAAAGCTCACAGCCAAACACGCACCTGATCGATTGATACACGTGTTCGACGCAGAGGCACAAAGGCTCCAAATCCAGCCAGTTTTTCTCGGTCAATGTCAAGCGGGCGTTTGTTGATCTGAAAGGTAGTCATTGAAAACAGTGTAGCACCGCTCTTGGGAATTGCACTAGATATCGCAAAACAAACTAAAATTACTCGCATAAAAGGATTTTTGGAAAATGAGAGTCAAGTGATGCTTCAAGGCGATCGCTAGAAGCGTTACTGACGGCCTCATCAGGAAGACTGTTCCAGAAGTTAACAGCCATGTAGGGAAAAAACTGCTGTCTAAGAAAGGTCCTAGGACGAAGCTTGAAAACCTTTCTGTTATGTCCTCGTCGGCCGTCATCATTCGCTACGGTGAAGAGCCGATCAACTAGGCCTACTCTAATGAGCAAGTATGCGAAAACTGAATCACCGTGGAGCCGTCGAAATTCAAGTGGGTGTAGCTCAAAAAGTTCAAGTCAAGACTCGTATGCGACATTTCTTGGGCCCTTGACTAGTTTGGTAGCCACGCGTTGGACGCGTTCAACAGCTAATATGTCGTTCCTCAGACTGCTATACACAATCTGATTTGCATACTCGAGGGGCGGTCTTATATACCCCGTAAAGCGTTTGAAACGCTCTTTTGTCTATGTGGGAGAAAGTGCGCCTAACCATTCTAAGAGCGGCAAATCATTTTTTCGCCGACAAGTTAGACAACAACCAGATGCCCGGATCATTTTTAAGATCGATTTTCGTGATATCTATTGTTGTGAATGCACTATGAATCACGAGGGCGTTGCCAGAATCTCCAACGAGTGACATATATCCGCACTTATTTTCACTTAGTGGAGGACTCCAGTTGTCCGACCAACGCTTGATCGTGTCAAAATCAATCTGCAGTGCACCGGGATCGGGAGGGTTCCGGATTTTTAGGTCATCGGCACATAGCTGGACGTTGCTGGGACTAGTTTCCGGAAGGTCACTGATGTAGATCGAAAACACCAGAGGACCTAACACCGACCCTTGGAGAACTCCCGCAGAAATGAATGCGTTCGGACCACATGGAATCGTGACCTGCAACATGTGTCGCGAGAATTTATTCGTTCAAGCTAACAACAGTCAACCCACTAGATACGTTGCACACCCCCGCATACACTCCTACGCCTTTTGTATTTCGTACAACGATAATAAATCCGTACCGTTTCCAGGAAACCATGTCATCTGACCTTATCGTACTTCAAAGCAGTTTTCCACCTACGGCTCGTCCAACGAACGCAAATAACGCCCAACTCGTCCATGCACCTATGAAGACACACCTGAAACTGTGTGAAAGGGTGGAATTCACGACTCTCAAACATCATCTTGAAAGTCGCAATACAATCCATTCCCTACAAATAAAAAATAAACAGTTGGAAGTGACTTAATGCACAAATGACGGGAAGGAAAGATACATTAAAAGTAACCCCGTCATTCCTGTGTTAACACTGCCACACGCAATCACCACAACAACAGCAGCCATACCGGTTTCCGGAAAACAATAAACGGTCAATTAAAACAAACAGATATGAGGCCATGACGCGGATGTCGACGATTTCAATTTCTGCACCAGCTATCAAGCTGTTAAAACGATTTCCTCCAGGAAAGTAGTTTTCCCGAATACGACGGCCCAGGAACTCACGGTCTACGACTAGCGTTCATGTCGCCAAGGTCTCCACATGAATGTGACCACCCATTATCTCAAGACATGTTATAAGTGACCTATAGGAGCACAGGTTTTGCTACACATACAACCATATATCACCGATCGTACATAACTCACTCCGTTAATGAGAGGGACTAGGCAGACCGCAGGTAGAAAGGCCAAAAGTTGAAAGCCATGATTATGGCGGGTTTGTGCATGATGCGCTAAGTCGATAGTCCTAGGTACGGATCTGTCAGACTTGAAATACGAAAAGGCCGTTGGGGATATGCGTCAGATATATATTGGGGTGAATGTACAAGCGGTCTCGTATTGTGCTGCAAGCAGCACCGTCACGCAACCTAGCAAAAGCGGCCGAAGGTCGGCCATCGAGGGGCAAGTATAGCGGAAAGTATGCGTGGTTCGCATTCGCGTCACACTCATGGCATTCAGTCAAATAGACGAACAACATGAGTTATGCAAGCCTTCTTAATAGTCTAGGTACAACGTTTAGCGTGGTTTTGGAACTATTTAACACATCATGCCACAGGCAAGTCAGCAAAATCTCCAGGTCGCTACAGCTATCTTAAAATGTGGCATCGACAATGACCACACTGAAAAAGCCTCGAAACAGTTGAATCCGCTGCTTTCACTCGAAGCATTGATGTATGTATCTTTCTTTATCGTCTCTGACAATAAGTAGTACGCCATCAGCTTCCGAACGGCTAGACGTTTGAAGCAGATTTTCTGCAACATCAATATAAGCAAACAAAATTTCTAGGGGAGTTTTCGATCTATGGCGTACATTAAATGCAACCATGCTCGTTATGTACGTGTCATGTATATCAGCAGCGTACTGATTTACCTTGCCACTTGAGATATAATGTTCAAACATACATCTGAGATCGCTCACTTCAGCCATCTTGAGCTTACCTTCAGACCCAGTTAATTCTGAAAAGTTATATTCAAAATGTAAAATATTTCAACGAACTTTGCTTTCAACCTTCACCTTTATATTATGACTTGTTGGAAAAATTTGTTTTAACTGTCGCAGGAAAACATCTGAAATTTCAAATTTGTTGTTAGTGTAAATATTGTATAGTTCAACTGCACTATCTCAGGAACTGCAGTGTAGTTTCAACTTTCCTGGGCATGTGACACTTTAGTGAAATGTCTGTGACAACAGATCCAGGGAGATGTTCAACCAAGTTGTCAGACATGTAATAATACTTTACATTTTTGTTCTAGTACTCGACCAAAATCTGCCTTAGTTCAGGTGACCGAACTCTCCAATACTCCTGTGAATCCCAAACCTCTGCGGGCAAAGATCAATAACGAAGTAGTCGATGAGTATATCAACGAACAGACCTTGGTAGAGGATTTTATCCTTCAAATTAATTAATAATTAATTCATTCATTTGTCTTCAGAGGTTGATTTCACGAAGGAATGACTTGAGTGCAGTAACTTTTTTGGAAATAAGGATTGATATTGACAATGTCTGCTGTGGAAATTTTGGTGCGTTGTTGCCTAATTTGCGTCAACTCAAGCTTTCCAGTAGTCGAGTTCCAACCATTAGGTACTTCCTTTGCACATTTTGCTTAATTCATCTTTCAGAGATTTGGGCAGTTCGCTAAATAACCTTGAAGTCCTGTGGATGTCACGCTGTTGTCTTTCTTGTCTTGATGGTCTGTCGAGCATGTCCAACATCACTGAATTATATCTTGCCTTCAACGAGATTTCGGACCTAAGTCCTTGTGTAATGCTGGAAGTCCTTGAAGTGCTTGATCTAGAAGGGTAATGTTAACTTTGACAAGCCTAATATTTAAGAAATGTAATACTGGAGAAGTCAAACCTCAACTTTTTAAAGACATGCAAAAGACTTAATGCTTTGACGCTCTTGGGCAATCCATTCATTTCTCTATGTGGTGGTGTGAAGGTAATGTCTCAGTCCTTGAATAATTGCTGCAGAGTTATAGACAGATTGTACGAAAGGTGCTTCCGCAAGTTAAAGTACTAGACGATCTATCGATAGAGAGCATGTGTTCATCAAAAAACACAGATTGTTACATAACACAGCTATACGATGAATGGGAATACATTGACACCGTACTTCGAGAAGTGGGCCTCTTATCTGACAAAAAAGTGAGTTGTCTTCCCTGTAATCTCCTTACTTTGTTTGTTAATCACGCATCATGGATTCACTAAGCTACGTAGGACCTATGCACAACATGCCTAAATTCTTCATGTATCAAAGCCATCACTTTACGATTCAGAGCAATTTACGGCTGTTAAGCTTACTGTCTAACTAACAATTCACTGCACAGTTAAATTATTAGTTAGTGCAAAGTACTTTTGCTTTGTCACAACTGTACAACTCGACCACTGCATTATGGCTATAATTATGATGTAAGCGTACGTAGAAGCAAAACTCTAGACGGATATTTAATCTGTGTCTATGCAAAGATACCTTTCAGTGAATTTCCATTATTATTTGTCTCGTCGAAACATACCATTTGCGGTACGTAGAACGCAGACCTTACTAAAAGTCGAGTTACATGGAAGCGGTTGACATATCGCGGCGTCAAATGGGTTGCGTGCATCTACTCGCCTCATTTAGCTTGCTTATTCCGTTGTTTCTCGATCCTAACTTAGAGGTTACTTTATACTCTCAGAAAAGGAGTGGATTAGTATCGTTCATTGAAAATAGGGAAGTCGATGAACCTGGAAGCTTGCAATTTCGTGGGTACGGATTCTACTTAACGGCCTGCCACATGATCGTATGGTAGGCGGTTTTCGTTAAACTAATGTTATCCAATTCCAATAACCTGAAAAGGTATGAATATTCTTACAGTACGCGATACGATCTGAACTTTGCGCTGTGTACCTACTCAGCTTTTTATGTGGGCTCCACAGAGATCGAATGCCTCCCGCCAGAGGTTAAATACTATGTCTGCATGCAAAAGCCAACGGGGTGAATAATGTTGATTTTAGTGTTTTGACTTTGTTTAGCCACTATTACGCACATTTTATCCAACAGCATGAGCCTGCATTTAGCATAAGACCGACAGAATTATCTCCTCTCCTAATACGCATACATTTTTTCTAAATTCGTTCCGTCTCGCCCGTTTATCGTCAATTGTTTTGTTTCATGGTCTTTAACTGACATTCACTCTGTTTCTCGGCTTGTACTTAGAAATACTAGTGTAGGTGAAAGACTGCTCCTTCGTATCGCTAACTTCAACGTCAGTGTGAGTTATATACAGGTATTCAGATCGAGAGTTCCGGGAATACCCAACCGTCTAATGTACCTTATCAAGACCCTCAAATGGCACCTGGGTTAAAAGGCCCTTGTCCATACTTTGGCGTACAAAATTGGCTTCAATAGGGTTCGTGAAATTGTCCACGTTGTTTTACGGCATGTCCTTTCTTACACAGTAGTAGATTTCCAAGAAGGTAACGCGTATCTAGATATTGGGCTTTGATGTGAATGAATGTAGGCGACACGCGTCATGTCAAACGCCTCTGAAGTGAATTAACGCAGTGGGAAGTTAGGCAAGGAGAATGTTTTGCAGTTGGTTCTGTGGGTGATTCTAATTGAGATGACAGTTCTCAGTTCTATCTATTCAGCCGTTACACTCATTGTTCATTATGGTCTGTAAGGAATGATATCAATAAGTCGCTCGCCCGATTCGTTGGGAGTAGCCTCCAGAAGGTAGTCTGTGACAAATTGATCAGAATAGAGAAGATCGGAACTTTCTGGTTAACAACAATAAAGATGAATGACGTCCTAACTGGTCATCTACGAACTCCCACCTTACCCACCCATTGAATTTGTGATGAGCTGAACAGACTCATGTGCATCACTTGAATTTGTGTGCAAATCAGACATTCCCAGAAAACGTCATGAGCAGCCGAATGAATAGCAGTCCCTGAACCGACCAGACGACGACCGCCGGCTGCCTGTTAAAATGTCGATGTTACAAGGCTCTTTGCAGGGTGGAATTTTGTCAGTGTATCTTTGCCTGTTATCCATACATATGGTTTTCTTTTGGTTTACTGAATCCCTCTAATACAAGACCAAAGAGTAACTGAAACCTGACTGTTACTAAATGTTGCTTACTTAGCTGTCATGCAAACCTCGGATTCTTTCTTCGAAAATGGAAATAACTTTTGATAATCATCAACAGTAAAGTACCTCGTAAGCTTCCTGACCAACTGATACAGTTTCGTTATCTCCGCTATTAACTCCTCTTTACAATCCTGGAAAAGAAGAAGAAGTACGGTCCCTGAGCTTCACCACCACTCAATAAATTAGGCTTTACGACCATTTCTTTCTCCGATAAACAGCTGCTCGGAAAACAATGCTCTGCTTTTTGGGTTTTGTCATCCGTATGGTTTAATTAAGACCAGGCGAAGTGCTTTTTTCGAAATTTCATTCCATAGTTAACTCTATTGGCCGGTGATAAGTAAGCCATCTGATTCAACCATGCGCTTGCCTTTGTCGACCAGATATTCGGCACAACTACGAATTAGAGGAAGCATCACACTGCTATCACCGAATGAAAAAGTTTAGTCCATCTCTCTTCAGTGTTTGGCTAAGCGATGCTCAAGCTTTTCGAGCACGTCAATGGTCAGCTTGTGTTTAGGTTTTTGAGGGTCGCTGTCATAAATAGAGCGGATGCAGTCGGTAGAGACTCATCTTTACAGTCAGCTACACAGCTTTTCCGAAGAACATTTTTCAAAACGCATTTCTTCCGACTGCTGTCATGTGGTCCCAGGGTTCTTTAAGTTCTCCCAACTGTCTCACACTAGACGATCTATTCATCAGTACGATCAGTATCATTCTCGCCACTTGAAATTAAGTCATTCCTCCTGTAGTTGTGAGCGAATGTCATATGACCGAATGACAACACAAAACATACATATGCGATAATATAATCTGAGTCAAGGTAACTACTGCTAAGTGCAGGACAGTGCAGACAGTTTATTCAAGTGGCCACTGGTTGGATCCAAGTAACTTAATGGATTTTTGAAAAATTAAACTCGCAACGCGTGAAAAGACATAGGACTATTGAACCATCGCAGAGTAGTGGTTCAAGCCAATACCACTCACTCACGGGGTCGTCGTCGCCGGGGTTGCAGGAAGGTATTTGATTGGCCTTTTCTATCTGTTGCACTTTTTTTTACTCTTCTACCCTCCACCACTGAGCCGCTACTGGAGTTTTGGTGAATACTGGCTTGTTTGTAGATCAACCACATAATAAATGACCAATTTTATTTGATGAAAGGGTGAACTGCAACAGCTAAGTAATGTGCTACGGTCTTTACCAGCGATGCCAACCGTGACTCACTGTTACATACTAAATTTGGGTTGGTGACCAAGATGCGCAGGGAGGTATTCATACATTACGATTCTTTGTCCCGTACTTAAGTGTATCAACCAGACCGTAGAGACTTTGGGGTGCACAGGTTTGTTGTAGCCTTTCTTCGTTGCCCCTGCTTTATGTCAGAACAGTGGATATATCACCCAGAAGTAGATGTTAGGTTTGTTTCGACACATCAAAAAAGACGTCATAAGGCGCACTCTTGTCAGCACCTGAACAACCATCTGTTGAAGATTATGCCAGTATGTCAATCGAGTAACAAATAGTCTTAAGAGGTAACATAATAATGATGTTTCTAACTGTGTGGAGTTTTTCACCCCAAAACAGTTCGGTTTAGGGTTATAGCAGAATCCATGCAAAATCCTTTGATATTAACGATGGAATTTTGACGGTGTGTCGAAGCTTCTTCATCATGGGGTTCACCTATGTGTGTGAATAAATCATCTTCGAAGAGTGATGTTCAAAACGTCAACGATTACCAGAAGCTGATCAGAAGCTGATGAATATATAAGAGTATCTATTCAATTCAATTAGTTGATATGTTTTTGTCACAACTTTTGTATTTTCACACTTTAAGGTTTTAGATTATGAAAATTTTTAATATAAACATTGTCTTACAGTCTTCTAACTTCTGTCAACCTAACTGCAAATAGTATGAGATTATATTACCTCGCTTTGTTAATTTCACATTGGAGTTGAATTCCGAGGATGCAAAGGAACCAGTAGCTGAAGGATCTAAACGCACGACTACAGCTGAATCTTCTGAACTTTCATTATGGCCAAACCGTTTCAAAACCGCACCCAGATTAGCTTCAGCTTGCGAACGCCTGAAAACAACTAACGATTTGCGCTATGGACCTTACCAACAAGTGCCGAATTCATCCGATACCGTAAATTTGCGGCCGTGTTCAAGTGCATCTCACGTTTCCGACTTTGAAGGTAAACTAGATAGTCAGTTCTTTTCCACCATGTATTTGATATTTGTCTGAACTACCAGTTTGATATGATTTCGTCAAATACGAGTATACAACAAACCACTGGTTTGAAGAATATTATCGCCACTCGTTAAATTTTA
The DNA here is from genome assembly GCA_013368495.1 of Paragonimus heterotremus. Classification (NCBI taxonomy): domain Eukaryota; kingdom Metazoa; phylum Platyhelminthes; class Trematoda; order Plagiorchiida; family Troglotrematidae; genus Paragonimus; species Paragonimus heterotremus. Next base: position 80,048 of record LUCH01002148.1, on the reverse strand, counting down.
TAAATATTCATTGGCGGAAAAACAGGAACCTAAGCCTCGCTAATTTGGAAGTGGATTTTTACAATGTTATTAAGCCTAAGTTCAAGGGTTTTGTGCATCTAATAAAATGTTCCTCCACTCCCTGATAGTAAATTTTTTTTTGTTTTTTTGTCGACTCGTCCTCACGGTTATTTGCGACTGGAAGTTTTGACCCTTATCTATGTGTAAAAGTCAAAAATATTTGTATTTGATATATTATCGTTGAAAAGGTTAGTATTATTATTTTTATCGAGCTTAACCTTATTAAAAATTTCCCCGGTAATTTTATGGGCATCAGACTGAAACAATGAAGGAGAAATCCTACAGTCAGCTTGTGAAGGAATGTGACTGATTCATACAGCACTGTTTAATCAAAATTAGTTTAGTTTACGTGTTTTGTAAAGCTATGCGTATACTGCTTTCTCATCGATTTAGAAATTGTTTTTGCTGCACTTCAGTTTTAGCGCTCTGGATGTGTATACATATGAAAATGCCTCTTTGAGACTAAGCATGTTGAAATTATTTTTTGTTGGATAGTCTGTTGATATTAGCTGTTCTTATAAGAAATATTATTCTTTCCTCCCCATTGGCTTCCCTGTGGAATCCTGACTCATTAAATTAATCTAATTTTATTATCTACATTTTCACACTGATCTGCAATTGCCTTCCACTTAGTTTCCTACTTGGCCTGCTAACTTTTTACATCAAGAGACCCCATGAGTCTATCAAACGGTGTTTGTCGCGTGAATAGATTGAACTTGAAATAGCATCCTAACTCTATAACCAGTAGTGTTTCACCGCTGGTAAGATAGTTGAACACAACTGTTTCATTATCGATCGTCTAGAATAAATAAAATGTCAACAACGCTGAAAAATTTTGCTGCAGCGGTGTTATTGTATTGGACCGTAGTAAGTGGCGGTTATTTAAACGCCGATTTGCTTAGGGTGTGGAATTTTTGATGTGCTTTCCAAAATTTGCACTCGCGTATCTTCGTTTCTAGTTTATCTACATATCATCAACAACAGCAGAACATCAATTATTTACGGATGCTTGAGTGCCATACAACAATAAAGGAGACAACCAATTATTATTTAGAAGCAAAACAAATCATAGATGTAAATCCGAGATTTTATCAAAGTCTGGGCCTAAAATTGCAGTATCACGACGCTTGCATCTTACAAATGAGCACATAAGTATAAACTGAACTCAAGGTAATATCTACGGAGTCTGAATCTTCATAGTCCCACTTTCCTTGCGTACAATGAACAGCGGTCAAAGTAAGAGTTTCCTTTGTCACGTTATATACCTTCTATAGTTTTTATGTCATTCTAATAATATTCTATAAGCAATTACAGTGATTCATAAAACCGCGCACTGTTTGGATGATAAAGTGTCCCGAACTGTTAAATTGTGTTCTTCATGCCTTCATGTTGCAGCCATTAATTTGAAAGCAAACAGAGTCAACAAAACATCACCTGTGCACAATAAAACTTAAATGCTTTGTAAGTACTGCTCCCGATTGTGATTTGAGGGGTCTTATGATGACAAACCCTTTCTTGATGTGTTATACACAATGGTAATTTTTGATATTTTCGAATGTTTCCACTAAGTTTTATTTTGTTAATGAGGAGAAAATTGAGGAAACGTCACGGAATAAAAAACGAATGATATTGCTTCAGGAAGTTTCAAAAGAACGGCAGAACTTGAATTTAACAATTATATATAGAACAGTTTTGACGAAATTCGATTTCCTATTGCCTGCTATTGCTCACCCATTGAGTAAGTTCATGGATATCTGTTAGACACTTACGTGAAGCAATATGCTAATTTCAAGTTCACAGTGATAGGCAATCGACATATTACAACACAGTTCGAAGAACTGTGGGACAGTCGTTTAGGGATGGCTTTGCTGCCTTGCTACTGAATAATGTGAGGTACATGCTGAAATCCGCTTGAACAACTATAACACTTGAGGTATTTCTTTCTCTGCCAAACTGAATGTTCCTTCTCAAGGCACAACCTTCCCGCCTATTTGCAGCTAAAAATAAGGAAAATACAATGGAGTAGTTGTTGACTTGGGATATGGGATACGTAAGGTCAACAGTTCTTCTCAATAGGAAACCAGTGGAAGGAAAAAAAGACCACGCTAACTTACATACAAAACCTTACCAAGAATAAAATACTGAACAGACTGATGAGGACGAATGGAACAAATCACAGTTAAAACTGCTGCACAACAGTTGCATAACAGACTGCTAAATAATTCAGCGCACTTCCATACAGTCTACCAAATTTGATTTCCAGGATACAATTTCTATGTAATAGTTTACATTCAAATGTACGTTTTCTGGCTATCCTGTTCTAAGTGCATATGCACCTGTAGAAAAACCAATCACCATACTAAGACAGTCAAACACAAGCACAGTTACTGAAGGCGAAAAATGGATGAACGAAAGCGAAAGGATACGATGATGGAAAAAGAGAACATTAACATAGTTCTCATTCATCTTGCTGTGTATGCTTATCATAATGTTCCTTGTTCAGGTTTTCTGAACGTGGCTGAAAAACTATGCAACCCAGTGGACAACTCAAGTCTTAGAGTAGGGTTACTAAGAACTTAGCATTAAGTTCCGCCTCAGCTAAACTTATCCCGTTTCCCGGCTGAGATTCAGAAAGTGCTGACTGTTGCTTACTAAAGACTGAATGATATGGATACAAGTCACACTCCTTGATGCTAATATGTTTTTTAGTGCAGTTTCTTTTTGAATACAACTACTGACACCTATTCTGTAATTTTGAAACAAAAGTATTTAGAACACTAAACACGATGACAATGTAACGCAAAAGTGGTCTTTTTCGAATAAAAACATCAGACTTTGTTTTCGTCATTATTAGAGTTTATTATGGGGACATAATCTCAACAATGTCTAAGGCAAAACTAACGAGCTCCAACAGGAGGAAACCTCACGTGCTTGCATACGGGGTGGAGCAGTTGGTAAAGTTCAGCCTAATAGTGAAAACTGACCAAATACATACGCGGTGCTCGACCTGTGACGACTGAACTTCCAGATGGATAATCCGAAAACACACCACAGTAATAAGACAGTTCGACAAATATGATTTATGTATAATGATTAAAATGTGGGTCGTTACATAGCTTAACCCCGATTCTTAATTCCAGTTTAATATTTTTATCCGAAAATCCTAAGCTTCCCTGCTAACGCTGCAGTATTTTCCTTATAGTTCAAGTCTATCTATTTCACCCACAAGCTACATTATTGTTGGCAACAAAACGGTAACACATAGAATTAAAATGGTTACGACAACTGACAATTTTTATGGTGTTATTATCTCTTATCTTTTGATCACTTGACATCATAAAACTGAAGCACATAGAACATTTGGTTGATGAAATTGAAAGGAAGGAAGGAAGAGAGGAAACCTAATTACTGAAGAAACCTATATATGTACTCGAACCTTTATCATCAAGTTGCTTAATTCGCGAATAAACAACTGATGTGTAAATTAATAAGTTTAAAAAATATTTCCTTACCTAATAAATATATTTGGCGTTTTGAAACTTCATCGAATGCGCCAAATGTAGTAACTTTTCCCGTTTCTTACCGTTTTACGCAATAACATGAGATATGTCTCTTAACATCAGCATTTGTTGTGACAACAAGTTCACTATTGGATATGCCCGTAAATATCTGATTGAAGTGCACATCGATTTTCGAGGTGGTTAGTAAATTTCACTTCCTACATAAAATGTACGAAACTGTAGAAACAAAAACTTAGCAGTTCAGTCTGAAGTCTTCTTCTTCTTTCTGTATTGTTAAGCTATTATCTTCTGTTTATAACATACAGTTTCGAAAATTGAACGCAAAGCTGGATAGCCCTCGCCCCAAACTTACTGAGTAGAAGACTGTACAAAAATATGACGACTCATGTAGAGCTAGTTTATATACTTAATTTCAACTTCTAAAACTTGCATATTTAATTTCGGAAATTTAACTTTCAAATACAGTCTGGCTATGAAATTCTATAAATCTGAAGTGTTTGAGCTGAAACAAAAATTGGGCGGCCGAAAAGAGCTTTTGGCTGAAACACTATAATTAGTTTCTCGTTTGTCCGATTTTTCTGATTTTTAGTTGCACATGAGAAACACTATCAAGGAACGGCTGGCATACTTGCCAGACTTTGTTCTCAACAACGTGTCGGTGGTCGATACCAGTGCTTGGCTAACAGAGAGCCGATAAAAGTCCTCATTCACAGATGAAAAGTGGAACAGGAATGTTATTGCACCTCACACATAATTCGTCGTAGCCCCCACATTCCCATAAAATTGTCGGTCATCCCGTTTTGAGAATAATTAGTAAACTCGAGTTTCACTCTCACTAAGACTTGTCAATATTGCATGTCCTTGCAACGACCTGGACCTAAACTCCAGCCACGCACTCATGAAGCATCCGTGTTTATCACTGTGCCAATTACTTAACAATAAGCATGACGGAATCATCATATGTAAACGATCAGCCACATTTGTCTGTGAATGCCACTCAGGATGCCCGACCGCCTCGAGAGGAGATTGTCCTGTTATCTCCCATTGGTGACTCCTCTGATTAGTACTTTTTCACAAGTTGAAATCACAGAAATCATCGCACTTAATATGCGATAGTTTGATTAGTGATGAAAAGTACAGGTTTTCGGTATATGAAGATTGAACGTCGCTCATAAATGACCGCAGCTGTCAACACGGTTCTTTCATGAAAACGTGACCAGTATTCTCATCCAGGCAGTGACAGAGACACGCACTACTGATGAACTCTAACCACATAAAAGTTCAAGTTTGGTGCCCCTTTTCGACAAAAGTTAACTGAAGCGTCTACGGAAATGCGGGAGGCGGTATCAGTGGTGCAGGATGTTCAGTTTATATAAACCACAATCCCTTACCACTCATCAGCGATTTCCTTGTTTGTCTAACCGTGGTCTAAAACTGATCAACCGGACAGATAGAAAACTGATTTCCCAGGCCTTCCTCTACCAAACTGACGTTTGGCGTATACAGCTTTGTTTCCGGATTTTACGTGAGCACTCCGATTAAATTAACTATGGATTTTCGTTGACTGCACTCCTTAAATCTTCTTAATTGGGTCCTTTCTCCTGCTATTTTCAGCTGAAACCGACGAAACCACGTCTGATTTAACCACTGGACAGATAGTATGCGGAGGCATAAGTGGGGCATTGCGCAATAGACGTGGCTCAGCCAAAGTCAACTTCATTTCTGCCCAGCCTAACAGAACCAAAAACAATCAGATCAACAAAAACATTTCTTCAGGTTCGGTGAAGTCAATCGGGATGACAATAGAAAAGCAAGCGGAATTTAATGCCAGCAGAAGTGACCAAGCTTCCTATGAAATTGCTAACAAAGGTGTATTGAATGAAAACAAAGCGAAGCATGAAAACTGTGACTCCTCCGTGAGAAGCCTTTTGAAGGAAGAGCAAGATCTTCAAGCTGAGTGCAGGGCAGTACTTAACGAATTGGCTGTCTGGCGAAAGTGAGTTAATCCATGAGGTCACTTTTTAAGTTATTTTGACTACTTGTTAGTAGTTTAAATTATACTGAAATTCGTCGAGAAAAGGTTTCTGGGTTTGCATGAGAAACTCACGATTGCATGATCGACGCAGTCCACGAGATCATTTACTCTAACTTAGTTGACTGTTCAAGCAAGAGACGTGGTCAGGTGAAATACGCAGAAGTGTGTCCAACATATGACAACTAACAACACAATAGATTACATGTAAGATTACAACTCAACGTTTCACGGTTTGGACCAATTATTATGGCAAGTATCGTTCGATTCAGTTTTCAGTAACTCGCTCACAAATCGTGAATTAGTTTTGGTACACTAAAATCCCAAAGTTAAGACTCACGTTGTAATAGACATCGCTTGAATTTGTCTTGCCATATACGTAGGTATTCGTATGAAGTATATGCAGTGGACAAAGTGAGGTTAGGTTCTTTGTACGTCACTTCCTTCATATGTCACTGTTTCAAAATACAACCAAATACCCTTGTCTCAAGTCCACTAAATGTATTTTGAGCCTTCATTCATAACACAGTTAACCCCTGGTAGATTTTCAAAGGACACCATGCCTCCAGTTAACATGCCTGTATCTGGCTTGCGTGGTTGAGGCAATCGAATGCTGCCCCGTGTCAAGGTATGAATCCTTGGATACTGACGGGTTTTATCAGTCCGCAGAACTTGTTGGCGCGTTCAAATTGATAATCCCGCACATATGGGTCAGTATTAATGTACTGTATAGGAAAGATGTCTGCTTATGCAACCCAAGTAATCAGTTCTACCACATAGTGCACATTTTCTCGGCAGATATTGGACCAAAGCGAAACGTCTCGCACAGAAAGTGCACATGGTTGGCAGCATGCGATTCAGATCAGCCTATCACAGTGACCGAAGCCAAAGGACGCCTGCGCTTAAACAACACCGCGAGTGGTTTGCGCTACACCACTTGTGGTTCCACTCACACACCACGTGTCCAGTGTAAACTCGAAAAAATAAGACCAGGAAGTGTGTGAGTGAGGCCTTTGTGTCCAGCCTTCCAATGCTGGTTAGCTAATTGATAGGCTAACACGAAACTGAAACCCCTATCTCTCGAAAAATAAGCAGACAGATTTCAATAGTAATATTTGAACTGGGGAGAGGAATATTGAAAATACAATTTAGAAGGAAATCGGGGGTAAGAGTGTGAACAAAAATCCAGGTAGGACTGTGAGAAAACAAACGCTAAACCAACAAAACTGAGGAAGAGGAAAGGTAGGGGGCAACAGACACCGAGTTTCTGAAAATAGGAGCGGTTGAGTTGCCCAACGACAGTTGTCGTTGGTCGACGGGAACAAGAAAAAAATGGATATAACGGATATAACCTACCTAAGCCTGAGGTACACGGTGGCACTTCATCGATGGTGTTCTATAAGTACGTTAATGACCTACTACTCCAGAGCGGTCACCACATTCGCAGCCATACACAAGACCATATAGTCATGTCACCAAGAACTATAGCTTCGATAGTTCCCATGCGTACCGCTCACTTCCGTTCTCGATCGCGTAATAATTACTCATTGAACATATCATATCTCTCCAGACGGTATGGTTCAGCACCAATCTTCTCAACATCTAAAGTCAATGTTCCAACCTGGATAACATTCTAGTGTCTCCGCTTTTGATCACCAGAATTTCGCTTACCTGATTTCACTTGACCATACAGCAGCTGCTTCGGAATATGACCATCGTTCATCCGATGAACATGACCTAGGCAACGAAGCTGATTCCACATCAGCATGCCTTTCATTCCATCCATGTCCGCTCGCCTTGGTACCTAAGTTTTCGGAACCATATTCGACCACCGAATACCCAAGATGCATCCTAGACATTGCAGAAAGTAACGGCTCAGACAACACAGGTTTCGCTGATACAGTGTCCAAGTTTCGTTGCCGTACAGCAGCATGGAAAGCACCATTGGGCGATAGTCACAAAGCTTAGTGCCCAGCTTCAGGTTGTGGTTCCTCCAGAAACGTCTTTCAAGATGTTCGAAAGCAACACTAGCCTTCGCCGCACGAGCTCACAACTCACGGTCCGCGGGCAAATCCGTTGATAAACCGCTACCCAAGTAGCAGCTGTCGACAACGTCTCCATTGATGTGAATTTCAGACACACGTGCAGGAATAGCATATCTGCCCTAAGTAGACTAGAAGAAGGAAAATCCATTACCTGTGTGGATATCCAGTACACACTTGGATGCCGCGGTCGTGAAAGCCGTGACCAGTCATTGTGGTTCGTCGAAATCGTGTGCGAACTGCGCGCCGTCATCTGCAAAAGTAGCATACGCATCGTTGAGGTATGTGGCCGGCTTGGGGCACCGAAACGTTGAATATTCAACAGGCGCCCATTCTTCTGGTACTCAACCTCAACGCCGTCCTCCGCTGAGCTAGGAAGATCAACTGTTAGCACAGCGGTCAAATATAAACTAAAAAAAGCTGAGGCTAGCACACAACCCTTCCTCACGATGTCAAAATCACCACAAGTCAGTCCAAATGACTGTACCTTCGCCCTCATTTCCACGTACAACATCGTAATCAAACTGACGAGCTTACCTGAACATCCATACTTACCAAGCACCGTCCACGGCGCCTCACGGAAGCAAAGACGTCATTGAAGTCTACGAGGAGAGCATACGGGGGCTGGTTGTGTTCCCGACACTTCTACTGAATCTGCCAAGCAGCAAACACCGGGTCGATCGTAGTCCGACTCACTCGGAATATACACTACTCTTCGGGAACATTGGCCTCCAAAACGTCCACATCCAGCTGGTTCAGAAGGATTCGTGCAAACACCTTACCAGCACAAATCAGCAAATTAATGCTCCGATAGCTGCCAGAGCATTGCTTGCGACCCTCACCTTCAAAACAAGGTAAGGTGAGGGTATCCTTGAACTCATGGCATTTCTTCCTGCTTCTAGGTGGGATCAGCCAGCTGGAACAAAGCGTGTTCCAGTGCTGGCCCACCATTCTTCAGTATTTCACCTGACATTCCATCTTCGTCTGCAGCCTATCTATTGCGCAGTTGTCTTGTCGTCTTTCGCACCTCTGGCAAATCCGGAGCGAGTGCAAATGAAGATTTGACGGTCTAGTGCTGCAGGCGAGCATCTAATCAATGGTGGTAGGACAATTTAGTGGGCTACCAAAGTGTTTGCGCCAGACTCACGTGATGTCCTCTGGCTGGGTGCACGAACAGCCGATGTCCACGTCAATGAGTGCTTTGGTAGACTGGATGGATGGACCAAAGATCGCCTTAAGCGAATCGTAAAACTGCTGGTGTTGTCGGCGATTGGCTTAGCCTTGCATCCCCTTATCTTGGTTCCTGCACCGGTCGTCCTCGACCCCGAAAAACATGCTCAGCTATTTGACGGTGGGTACCCCCAGAATGTCGCTCTCTCGTCTTGGTTGTTCGGGTCCACTGTGGAAGTGACAAACGCTGCATTCTTCCACACCAATCAAGCTAGAGATGGCCCTGTTGTTATCGTCGAACTAGTCTGGACGTTTCCGGCGTTTGAGAACAATCGTCTCAGTTACTCGATGAATTGCCACAAATTCTCGGAAGTAGTGGACATGGGAGCGTCTTGCAGACGACCGACAACGGCACACAGGGAAGCAGTCTCCGTCTCACAGTTTCCCAGTCGTTTGATATCCAACTTCTGCCGTTGTCAGGAAAATCTACAACAAACAATGTTACAGATATGAATAAACAATTTGGTCCGGACCAACCTACGTTCTGTACTACAATCAGTGCCATACACTGTTCGTGTGATACGCACTTCACGAATGTCGCGCTGTTGCACAATCACGTAATCAAACAAATGGTGATGACCGCTTCGTGGATGAGTCCACTTCGTGATGTCTGTTGCATTCAGTTGGAATCGGGTGTGTGTGGTAGTCAGTTTGTAAGTGTCACGCAAGTGCAGCAGGTGATCATCCCTCTCGTTGGCTGAACCAATGTTGTGTGGTCCGATGAAATGTTGTCGTGTCACTGAGTCGTGACCAACTCAAGCGTTCAAGTTATCCAGAATGAACGGTTGGTCGCTCAACGGGGCCGACCAGACTGTGGCAGACAGCTGTTCAAAGAACTGGCCCGTTGTATCATCAGCGTGACAAGTAGTTGGACCATAAGCACTAACAAATGTGGCACACCTACTTTGACCGAGTAAAAAACGCATAGGCAGGATTCGAGGTCTGATGTCGTGCGGTTCGCCTACCATCAAAACATTGATATGATCAGCGACTGCGAAACAGACACCATGCTCCCGAAAACCGTCTGCTAGGTAACTTATCCAATAGAAGATGTACCTAGCACCCGCTTCCAGCAACTTACTTTGATCCGCAAGCCTTGTCTCACTCGAGGCTGCAACACCAATCTCATAGCGACACAGTTCCACTGCGATCAGTGCGGTGCGTCGTTCTGGCCGTCCTGTGGTGCTGCATCGATCCAGCAACGTGCGCACATTCCATATCACAACGGAGTGTCTTCTGTCCCCGGGCGTGTCTCAAATTGGTCGTCATGTTAATGAGGCTGGAATTAGCATTATGTGCTCTAGTGCTGTGAGCCAAGAACACGGATGGCGGGAAGGTTTTTTGTTTGGGAAACTAACACGGGTTAGGTGTTCAAACAGGACAAGAAACAAAAACACTCATCTGCATATGGCAATCGTCCCAGAAGGTCCCGGCTGCTATAGATGCTAATGGTCAGCTTCCTTGCGTAGGCAGAACTATTCCACGGCATACTGCACTGTCGTGTTGGTGTGATGTTTCTTCCCGTGTTTTTCATGCAGCTGCTTTGAAGGCAACATCCATGCTGTCACCCCACAACTGAATAGTGGTGGTGTGAGTAGTATGGGGCGATCGCTCGCCTTTATCACACTAGGATTCGTGATGGCAGGGTCATCAAGGTTAGGAAAGAAGTAGGGTTTGGCGGCTGCATATTTTTACCTTTTCATTCTGCCACAAACAGTACAGACACACACACGCAAGCAAACGTGCCTGAAGAACTGACACTACCTTCTTGCTAATCATAGCCTGATTGATCCTTCTGAGGGACGGTATGTAGGTGTACTTTCTTCCCTAGAAGGGAATAGACAAATCGGCCTCTCCTTGTGGCATGTCACCACTGTGTATTCTTTATACTATCGAGAATACTGTACACAGCAGAAGTAATGTGATCGGACCGGAGAGTTTAGCCGTTTGGAGAACGTCCAACCATTTAGATCGCGCATGCAAGCTACTGCAGGCGAAACTGTGGTCATTCAACGTCAGAATGACGGACGTAGAACGAGAAGTTCAGTTATATTGCTGCGTTGAGCAACTTATCTGAAGAACCAGAAGTATACAAATTAGAGATATTCCAACAATGCGTTCGGAGCGGTAGCAGAGAGATCGTCATGAATTTGACTCTCACTGTTATACAAGCAAGGATGACTTGACTGTAATGATTAGTAGATTCGAAGAATATGGCGTTAGTCAGGCGAATGAAACTTTTGAACGTTCCATCTTCTTAAAGTAACCGGCACCAATAAATATCTATCGACAAGTGTATATCGGTATTGACGGAGCTGGTCCGATTCTGAAACTTTCGTGAATCCATGAAGGACAGTTTCATATGTGGTAGAATGACCCTGGGCGTTCAGGACGCTGCTACGACGGAGAGACTACTAAAGTATGGGCAAGGCTCGGAATATATTCCAGTCAGTTTTGCGGTGACATTTATGTACGACTGAAAGAGAAATGTTCGGCGTTTGGAAAGAGCTGCACGAGGTTTTGGAATATGATTCATTTATTCAAGTAATACAAATCATCCCGCATCAGGACACGCGGCGAGGTGTCAAATGTCTAATGAATAGTGCATGATATTCGAGATGCTTCTGGATAAAAAAAAGGACTTCCACTAAGCCCTTTAGTGAAGGTATACAGTGGTGATGTTAATTAAATCCTAGTGCATCTGTCAGTGTTATGCAATTTATCCCCAAGCATCGCCATAAGGACCTCTGATACTCAAATGCACGGGTTAAATGCGAGATAAATCTGTTGGGGAATATAATTTTGCTTATCAATGGTCTAAAGAATAACCAGTCCTGTATGATTAACTTTTTTGTTACGGAAGGATATTATTCAAAATGTGGCGTTTGTGACTTTTCATCATGACAATTTTCTTCGTGTTAGGGGAATCCCAGCTGTTGGGACCGAATCTCTCGGTTTTGGATTACATACCGGTTACCGCTAGTCCGTCTATAGACAAGAATGCTGTAGCGGTTGCGTTACCTGCTGAAGGAATTTCATTAACCATTCGGTGGAATTTGAAAGAGTTGAATCGTTTACTCAAAACAATGGCGTTAGCGTATGAGTTTAATGACTGGGTCAGTGTTGGATCGTCGCCCTGGTTACGCGCTCAATCGATTGAACCAAAACCGAGAAATAAGAAAAGGCGCGCCGATACCGTCTATTGGAAGAGCGAGACAAACTTAGGAGAGACCCATTCGCGGAAAATCTGGACTTCGGCTGGATTCGAACCAGCGACGGAAATAACATGCGGTGGCTTCGTAGCCCAGCTGGTAGAGCATTCGCCGCGTTTGGGCCTGTTGTTTCCGTGGCTGGCTTGAATCCAGCTGAAGTCCAGATTTTTCGTAACTGGGTCCCTTCTAAATTTCAAATCGGCCAAACTACTTATTACAGATTTCGGACACAGAGGCTCTAAATCTATGGGACGAAATGATTACCATAGACGGCCGACAGACAGAGCAAATCACATGACACAGTCAAATATGGCAGCCACGGATCAGAGCAAATCACGCTACAGGGGACATCAGAAAACAACGCGAGAAAACAATCCGGATGGCGCACAGGCGTCCGACCGCACACCTGTAATCTGATTGGCTGAGTGAAACCATACCATCACCTATCCGAGCTGGGCCGGCCGATCGATGCGGCGTGATGCGTCCTGGCTGTTTCGTTAGACGATGCACCTCCTAACAGTTAGTCAGGTTACAGTAAAGTTGGGAAAATTTGGTGTTATTTACTTACTCATTGATCCCGTGAAGCTGAACGCTGTACTCCGTCAGGAACAGTAAAAGCCGCCGAATGTGGACGATAGTTTGACCCAATAGGACCACACTCTTTTTGTTACGCGTACTGACAACTGGTGTTAGGTGAATAATCTAGTTATCTAACTGTGGTTGGCACTCCTTTTGATTGTTTCCAATGGCTGCGCTTATGCTTCGACCTAACGTTGTCGAGCGAGATTTTTAGAAACGTCTAACTCCGGCGCCTGAAAAAAAAATAGACAGATCGACATGTTGCACACGATGTGCCCATATACGGAACATGCTAATAAACTTGGTGGCCCGTATCACAAAGTATAGCACCGTCACGATGTAAAATGATCTTCCGGGCGGCAGAAATGAGATTTCGTGACTGCCTAATCTCATCGGACGAACTCAGGGCCGATAGAGGCAAGGTGAAAGCGCTCCAACATACATCAGACCATGAGAAGACGAAAGCAGATTCACGTCTAAATATTAAGACAAACTGGTAGGGTCAGGTCCATCCAAAGTTGGTCGGCATCATACGTCCATTTCTGCAGCTTACACGCAAAGAAGACAGACGAGATGAGATGACTCTCAGCAATAAGCTTTTGACGAAATCGAAAAGTTGGTTTCCATAGTTCTAGCACTGCTCTACAAATGTGGCAGCAGCGAATCTGGGTTTGGAGCATTGTCACTACAACAAGGAAAGGCGGCAGACTGCAGAAGTGGCTGTCTCTCAAATGTGGAACCAAACGATGTGCAAATCGAAAAGGAAGTGCTAGCAGTGCTCTTTAATCCGAAACGCCGCAAAAACACTGGTACACACAGAACACACAACTTTGATAGCGCTATTGAAAGGCCACTTTTCATGACAGAAGTATCTAAGATAGGTGTCCACCGCTTGTTTTGTAAAGCATCCCATTAATCAGAAGAAGCAGCAACCGTGCAACTGTCTCATGTGGGAAGTAATCACCCACGATCTTCCCTCAATATTTAAAGGTGTGCACAAATATAAGACAATTTGCTTAGGTTGTATTGTAGGAGAAATGTATGGATTCAACTTGTATGATACATTACTTCTTTTTTAACCCAAACAGAAGCCCGGAATCAGAAAAGGGCGTGTGACAACGTTTATTGGTTTGTGCTCTTCCGAACGGGACCAAAATGAATGTCATATCAGACACAGATGTGGCTGGTCTCGTAACCAAACCATCAGAAAGCAGAAAACGATTGATCCAATATGGTCGGACTGCCAAGGCGTAATGGGACAAACAGCTGTAAACGGGTGATCGGACAAAAGTGCATCGACCATCTGCAACAGTGGGCAAGCCGTGCGCAACAACTTAAGCCAGTACATCGCACATCGTTCGGCTGCGTTACTTTCTGTGCACGTGAACAGCAGTAGACAGCACTTAGCTCTGCAGTTACTTTGGGAGCTGTAAAAAACGGTGGACTTTGAAAATCACTTAGACTTGGATCAAAATAGGTGATCTGTCGTACAAAAGCTCGAGACAATTACAAAATAGCTGTCAAACTTGAGTGACTAAACCATCCGTAATCTAGAGGAATACAGCATTAACCTAATATAGACATTGACTACCTCGTAAATCTCATTGGACAAGTGACAGTAAGAACGAATGAACGTGTGGTTTGCTTCCCGCAAAGTACTCATATTTATAGCACGATTTCGCAGCATTGACTTTGTCCGATGCACATCTTCTTTGCAGACTGCGGATAGCAGAACCCGCGAAATATTGACTGATAAGAGTTGGATAACGCACCGTGCACGTTAAGGTGCCTACATGTATGACATTACCCTCTTTCTGTGAAAAACGCTGACTTGTTACGTCACTGCATATTGGAACCTCAAATATCAAACGATATGTTTCTCTCAGCTCGTCCATGAGGAACACTACTAACCCCATCGTAGTCAAGTGTATATTCGTAGGCTTATTGTGGCAAACGCAACGAGTCAATGTGATTCTTCCGAGTGGATATACCCAAACATACATTTCTCGCCGTACTGAAACACACCTTACACCGTACGCTGTTAACATAGTGTCAAGACTGTCAACGTCATATTCGTTTCGATTATAGACCGAAGCCGCTCTAAATCTCTTCCTTCTGTGCAACAGATGCAATTCTAATTAATCAAAGGAGTCACCGATTTAATGCCTCTTGGTTTACCAGTGTACAATCTGCTGAGTTTTCAAAAAATGTCACCAAGTGACCTTTCTTTCTACTCTCTTGACAGTGCAGATGCGATTTCCTCTTTTGCATAGTAAGCCTAGAAAGTATGTATTATCTACGAAAACGGATCAGCTCTCTTTTTTTCAATTCGGCATCTAGTAAACTTATTCCTTTTTCCGACGTCAGAAGATGAGGAATTGAGTAAGGCAACAGTTCGTTTAACTCATAACTTTCACTAACCCACAGGTCTTCTTTTCTATTTGTTATATGGGTTGACAGTGTGAAGGTGTTGGCTAGTCACTGCCACCATTTTTTCATGTTGTCTGATGGCTGGTGAACTTTCACCCCCTGAACCGTATAGGCACATCTCGTTCAAACCCCCAATTTGTGGTTGATTGCATAGACTGAGGACAGGAAACTGCAGGAAGGCGAGTGCACACCCGAAAGTCAAATCACGTGCCTCGTGCGTGTGCCCAACGTGACCGCGCGCCGCCTCACTACAAGTGTACACCAAATGGCGATACCAAAGTTAGGGGCTCCAACTCTTTCATACACGTATCAATTTGCCTAGTCGCTTTTGCAAAGACGGCACAAAGCGGGTGGCAATGTCCTACACAGTAAAAGTAGTTAACACGGCTGGTTGAGAAGTCTAGAAGCTAAATAGTACGAAATATTGTAGCATGCGAACTGCTGACCGATCGGAACCAAACTTGGGCGATATGTCAGCCTTGTTCCATCGAAAAATGTCACTTAAATTTGTGGTTTAGACGGATACAAGAAAAACCAAACAACCGTAAATCATAAAAACGGTAGGAATGACTACGTGATCGAGAAAATCGGAGTGTAGAACGACACTTTGGTTTTTAGACGCTCATTTCAGAATCAACACCCGACGGCCGGCCTCTTTCTTGTTCCGACTCATTGGGTAGCCCTCACGCCTACACATATGTGCACATATTTGCATTTCTACACCCAAGTGAGTTTTGAAACTGACTGTATATTACAAGTTTAAACTTGTTGACACCGCCAAACAACTAAGTTTTAGCCTTCAGATCCGACTTGATCGATGATAACTTACTTGTTTGCATGTCAACACTATAGTGTAAATGAAGTGTTCTTTGCATATACGTATCTTTCTTCAGTTTAGACCTGTCTACTTTCAATTTTCCAAATTTAGTTTAGAAACGTTATTCAGGGTCACAGTCCGGTTCTGGACTGAAAATTACAATGAAGCCGATGACTTTGCTTCTTTCAATTATGCATTCTAATTCAAGTCACTCACCATTAACCATAGCACAGCTGACAAATGTATACTGCCAGGAAACCGAAGGGAAACATATTTCACTACTGTGCGACTTTGTACAATTAATACTTGTTGTTTGTTCCTTCTGTTATTCCAGAGTGTAAAACTTCTGTCATATCATAGAACCAATACGACCCGGTAGATTCCCATAAAAATCCGACCTCGCTGTTGAGTGCCATTGAAATAACAATAGCTTTTAGCAGCCAAAGTTTTTGCTGTCATGAGTGATTATTCTACTCATTATGAGCTGACGATTAGCCCATGTTGACCGCTATTCAGTTACTCTGTTACGATATCACCGGGTAGTAAGTGATTTTATTAATTGCTACACTTGGATATTTCTCATCATAGGGTGTAGATAATCGACCGGTAGGTAGGCTTGTTATTTGATTTTATTACGAACTGGCCGGAAGTTAACACAGAATATTTTATCTACTTATCCAATATCAGATCGCAGACGCTTAAGACAAGACAGGATGGTGCGAAGGTCTTGAAAGTTCCTTCAGCTGAACCGGAGAGTGACGTAATTTTGATGTCCACCGACAGCGAGAGTACACTGGAAGACCGCAGTGGAGCAAGTCAAAAGTCGGCCACCAACAAGAGACCGTCACCTAGGTCATACGAAGTTGACTCATCAACCGAGAAGGTCGAAAGTTCTTCCACCGTGGACGTCTCTGAATCAAACGGTGTGCATACCTTGCCCGGATCCACGACTGAATTGATCAGGTCCAAGTCGGTGGGAGATGAAACGACCAAAAAATGTGATGAATTCGAACGCAACAATGGAGAATACTCACATACTACTCAGCAGTCATCCGTTTCTGCACCCAGACGAGTCGTTCGGCAGAGGAAGGCCGATTCATTTTTCCATCCCGGAACACTCTTGGTGCAAGCTGGAATTAAGGTAGGATATACCGACCTGAACGATTTTTTCCACGCTTGGGTTTTCCTAGTATGCAAACCTGTTCTTATCAGCCACAAGCGACCCCTCCATCTAGTCAGTTAGGTAGTTATCGTATCCACGACTCCATAATTTGTCCATTTAATAAGACTGACTATCAAAACAAAAGTAGTTATTTTATTTTTCAAGAAGGACTTTGTTTGAATGGTGCACTCTTATTGTCTTGTAGTTCCACTGATTGGTACATTCATCCACAGATTTGTCTTCAAGGTGTTTTCAATCAGTTGGTTAGCTTTCGACTCATCTCTGCAGACTCTTTCTATCCATCTTCTTTATCTTTGCCTTCATCATCATTGTTAAATCGCTCCTGGCGATTTAAGAAAATTCATTCAATAACGCGTACTCGACAATTCCAATAACGCTCTTTCGGGAGGTCGGGTTAACAGGACCATCCTCCAATTCCAAGAAACGTCATAAAAGATGTTCGAAAGAATTGGAATTTATACGGTAATGTTTGATAAAATTACAATGAAGGTGCTATCTCACCTCAAATGTAAATTAACCGGATATATAAATTACCGAGCAGAAAGACGTTCAAAACGGAGTAACTAAACACGATTCCGCAAATAGCCACCACTCAACGGGAAATGGACTCATTAAAACAATCGGGTGCAGATGAAAGTGAATGCATGTCAAACAATACCAGTAAGGAAAGTTTTAATAGGTAAGCAATGGTAGTTATAAAAAAAGGCAAACATTTTATATGCAGTTATGATACAAAATTCATCATAATTGTTTACTACAGAAGAAAAAGGCAAATTTAGGATCAACTTCTACAAACAAACCAAACATACTTAAACGAATTCATCGCTCCGCATCATGCTAAATGAATGACGACAAACGTACGAGATAAACGTCAACAGATCCAACAAACATCGTCATCATTTCCAACCTTGATACGCACGCTGTAGGTACCATGGCTCGGGCTACCGTTGTTCTTGACATTGCTCATGAGTGCAGAAGGTTTAATCACATACGACATTGGGAATTTGACGGCAAACTGGTATGCCTTTTTTTACCTCGAATTGACGAAACCTTGGACTTTTTCAGTGATGGCCTGCAATCTCAGTCTTTCCTCAATCACAATCAGCAAAATATTGACGCTGTGAATTCAACAGCAGTTTGACGTTGTCTTTTCTTGACAGTAATGTTTTGATGAATGTTGAAAGGTTACCTCTCAGTGTGTTGCATTTCCAGTTCTGTGTGCTTTCATCTGCTGTTTATTACAGTGCATGCTCAAAACTTTAGCGATTTTACCACTCTTGATTTATTTTAAACAACCCGCTGATTTCTTCAGAACAGAAAGATGACAATGACACTACTGACGAACCTTAATGAGAGCCAAACTTGAGTCTAGTGCTTCTTTTCGAAAGGGACCGACTTGAAAGTCTACGGGAATGCGAAAGCTGCGATCAGTTGTGGGTGATGTTCAATCTATATGATATTTCGATATGTTAACATTTCGTTTACTCTCATCAGTCAGTTATATACTGCATACAGATAAGGACAAACAGGAATTAGATACGTCTACAAGCACATCAAGTATTGGGTAGTCACGACCATGGTAACCCGAAAGGTTGCCTCAATCACTTTTGTGCACATAACGTCGGCTGGTAAGTTCGGAGGAACATTGCTGCGCAGGGTTTCGATTGCGCAACAGTATCTTGAGTGGGTCGAGGGGTCATCAGTTGAAGTTAACAGGACGGATACAGTGTCTCCTCTTGGGGCGATCGGGCAACCTGAACATCAGCACTCACAAGCGAAGTGTTCACATATGACAATTCGGTCGTGATTGATGTGAGGTAAATGGCACAGTTGTCAACATGGTTGCCTCATGAAAACGTGACCGAAGCTCCTTTCCAGACCGTGGCAAGTATGTGCACCGCTGACGAGCTCTAATGAGAGCGGAACTCGAGCCTGGTGTTTCTTTTCGAAAAGGGGTCGACAAGAAAGTCTGTGGGAATGCGACAGCTGCGATCAATTATGGGTGATGTCAAATCCGTATGAAGACGAAAATCCCTTACTACTCATCAGTATTTTACCAACTCTCATAAACTGCTGCATCGTATCGCTCTTTTGCGTGCATGCTTCAACTTCCTAGACGTAGTCACATTTGTGTCTGTTGAAAAATGGCTACCTAAGAAACTAGGCCAACATAAATGTTCCTATAGTACACGTAATTAACATATACGTTATTGGTCCTTAGTGAGAAAGATCCTGGCGTTCATCTAACGTTTCTGAGTGCATTTTGTTTTGTCTGAGTCACAACAGAACAGAGGCTGACGCGTAGGAGACGATCGATAGAATATGACGGCAGAGCAGTTAGACTTTGTACACCTACATTTGTGACTTCAGTGTTGCGTTGCTGACGTACTCACTTCTCTGTATTGGCAACGCAAAGTATATACTGATGACTTGAACGTCACACTTAACAGATATTCCGTGGCTTTGCCAGTTGTCGCAATGTGTTATTTAAGTCAGAACAGAAAATTGCAATTTGTGAAATATTTTAGAACTAACCATATCTTATTAAACTGAATGGGTTGCTAGTATAAAAGAGCATCATGGTAAAAGGATTCACTCACAGACATCTGTGTATGCTCATTCACATACACAGAAAGATAGCCCAAGTATTCTTGGTTCCAAGCAGCGTTCGACAGGATTGTCTTGTATATCTATTTCCTTTTCATCTGTGTAACAAGTAACTTTATGAGCAGTATACTCGATGGTTCTTGGATCTCAGAATGGATCCTCTAAGAGGCGACAATCCTATCGATATTAGGTATGCAAACAATGTTGCCTTCCGTAGTTTCTCCGAAGATAACATATCGATTATGTTGAACGGCTTCAGTCGTAGGGCTGGTCTATGCGAAATGTTGTTCGCGCCATCAAGTGGTGTCACGAGGATGGACCGAACATGACCTGATATCTACTGTTCCAGATAGGTCTCTGTAAAACACTTATTCTCACAGATAACTGTTAGTGGGTCTACCTTTTCTTTGCACTCTAGTGTTCAGAAGATTCCCCTGGGGATAATGGAGGTACTTGGTGCATTCTCAATCCTCTGAACCTTGTGTCCTCGTGAAGCATTTAGGTACTAGTAGAAGAATGAAATTATATTAGGTAAGTACGTCTACTCCTGATCCATGGCTCAGACAGCTGCTCAACTGATACGGAAGGTGCAAGTATATCCTCCTTATTCGACTACCGTTGTCTTCGTCAGTTTGTCAGCATCAAATAGAATGATTGATTGAGCAACACGACAATTTAGGTTTAGGTATTAGGGGAATCTGTAAATTTAAGATGAGTAAGCACGACAATAAAAATGGATAGTCCACGCTATTTGAGTCAGGTAATCCGTAGTCGAACAGGATGTCTGTCGATATAGCTGCTGATGGTCAGAAACGACTCCAAGAAAGCCTGGGGCTAACGTGGTCATAGATTGCAAAAGCTTTGACCTCTTCGCTAGGCAAAGTCGATGGTGCCAATTGCCAGTACGGGGGCAGGTCGACTATGCACGGTACCGCACGGATACGTTCTTAGACATGGCAGCGGAGCAGTCAGTACGGGTTTGCATACACCCACTTACTAACCTTTCCTCACTCTTGTCTCCTTTAGCCTCTTTACCTCGTAATTTTCCAAGACTTTTGCTTCAATAACATATCACAAGGTCACAAACACGTTCGTACATTGCAATACTTGCAGATGAGACAACTATTCTTGGTTACACATGTGTGACGAGTGTTGGTGACAAATGACTGACTGGATCGTTCAACAGTTGTCTCACAAACCTTTTCTTCTTATTCTGTTCATTCCTCTCGTCAAACTCTTCTTAGTTTAATGAATCTCGTTGACGGACGTGTTTGTAAATAGTGATAGTGTCATTAGCGTAGCGAATCTATTGGTGTTCATACAGACCATGTTTGTGTGTATTTTCTCACAATTAACCATCGTGGTACCATGTTGAAGTATTCAGTTATTCGTTCTGAACTTCCATTCGAAATTTTATTTAACAGCTAAAAGTTAACACTTTTCCTCACCCATACGTGACTGCACAAGTGAGAAAAATCTGTAACAGTAACTTTTGTTGAACTTAAAGGTGATGTTTATGGCTGCAGCCGTCCATCTAATCACATGATAACAGTACACAGTACACTAACACTCGTCTAATCAGTAGTCGGGAGATTAGTATTATTAATAAACACGTTTTCAAAGTGTTCAACTTCTACATCATGAGATGTTTCCTCTTTGAGTCATACACGGAGGGTCTGGGTACTATGTGACTGCTTAAAGCAAGATACCAAGAACGTGAAATGATATAAAAACCCGAGTATAGGACCATGGAACCGATAATCGAAGTTGTTGCTACCTAACATTCTGATTTTTTTTATCCAGTTATTTTTCTCATCTCACATAAAGTGCATTACCGTCCAATCTCGTATTTGGACTCCTTCTATTAGTCTTCTGAATTAACTTCTTAATGTGTCTATCTTTTTAGCCTAAATTTTAGCGCCGTAGAATTTTGTTGTTGACATTCTCAGAGATTTCATTTTCCTTTAAGAGTACTAAATGGTTAAACAACCTGTACCAACTGTACTAGAAATGTCTTCATTTTTAAGCCTCTTTGTCTTACTTCTTACGAGTTACATAAGAAACTGGGTGTATGGGTAAAATCACAAACAGGTCTTCTGTGGTATCGGCCATTGTGTCAGACAAATCCTACATGAATGTCTTCAACCCTAAGTTTACTGAGACTATTGGTCGTTTAACATGAAGCTTCGTCGAATCATATCCGAATGGTCTAAAACTTGAACATTTCACAGTAAAAATTAATCGGATCCCCAGAAAATTCACTGGTTTCTACTTCCTACCAATGGGTTTTCTTATGTGCGGTAGCATGATACTGTCATAAGTGACACAAAGAAGAGTTGTTGACTTAGGTACTTTAAAAAGATCATGTCAGCTGTTTGTGGTTGTATCGGTCAAACTTTTGGGTTGACAAGATACGGTTAGTAAATCACCCTATTAGACACGGTCGAGGTATCTAATTCTTCAAGTTACAAACAAAATGCTGCCACTAGCCATCAAAGTCACTCTGAAGTTGCCATGTGCACAAACAATATCTATAACCAGTTATCAAAAACAACACATGAGAGAAGCATTCAAACATGAACAAGAACATGGGAAATCATTGTTGCTCTGGTTGCTCAAAATGTTCTCTGAGATTTTTGTTTGTCCCTGAAATGTTGCCGTTTTGCTGACGGAATGTGACTTCCGTAAGTGCAGTATGCAATAGTGTGTATATTTTTCTCTACTGGAAACATGAACATGAAAATAAACCCAATATTGTTATATGGAATTACATGATTGATTCTTCTCTTCACCCCATCTTGTTCGGAATAGGTTTTATATATATACACGGTGATCACTATGGTGACTTATCTTGCTGCAACCATGACGACTTTTATTGCTTGAACAAAACTGTGTTTAAATAAACTGTGATTTGAAGTGTGAACAGTACATGATAGGCTTGTTAGACATACGATGAAATTATGTGTGCTCCCAGAATTACAGAAGACAACAACTCTGGAATCTCCTGTCTAAGAAATGGTGAATTTTGCTAACTTACCCTGATCTGTACTCAGCTATATGTCACTGATTGCCAATTGTCCAGGGTTTTCGTGTTGGATAAATCAAATACAACGCAATTTATATGGTCGATCATTATTCACTCCTTAAAGTGATATAATCGAGGTTCAGCGTAGGGTTTGAACTAATGTGCTCAACGCATGCTTTGTTTACACTTTTATCGATGACATCTTACTTTCACTTATAAGGTGTATGTATTTTGGTAGTTCGTATTCAAGCTTATTGGTGGGACGACATTTTAGGTCTTTTGCCTTCTTTTATTTCTAACTCGATGTTTGCATGTGAACTGATCACCAGTATCAATAGCTGATGTATTTTTGTCGATGCTGCTGTGAACGATTCAGCTATATATCGTACGTTTTGAGGAGGTATCAATTATCATAGACAGTGGCTTAATTTATCACTACACAAATCACATTGATTGGATTTTGCTGGGGTTAAACGTTTATGTGCCCAGTTAGTCTTCAGTATTGCTTTCTGAAGTACATTCATACATTCTAATCACACGGACATATAACTAATTTAAAACATACACAGCGTAAACGTCACGTATCAAGAGATCAGGTACTAAAAAATACAAGAATAATTGCTACCAGGTTAGCCGCGTAGGCAGAACGATTAGTAGTTGACATCGCATGAAGATTTTCGCGTGTAATAGAGACTGCTCGAGGAATTTGCACAATACATTGTCAGTTCTACACAAAAACGGAGCTCCAACTCTGCTTCTTGTTTACATAATACGCTTCTCTGGTTATGATATGGGCTTCGTCAGTTAGACCATATGCAGGTGTTGTTAGCAAAGACGGCGGATGGCGTAAAGATTATTCCAACAGCAGAAAATGTCGTTCACACTGTTGGTTTTCTCAGGGATCTGCGTACCGGCCGTAGTGGTGATGATACACATAGTGTACATTCTATTCTGATCGAGGTGTCTTACCATTAGCTTGAACGGCGATTTCTTTGTTGTTCCTCGTGGCGATGAACGATGGGCCAACGGAAGCAAATGTAACATTTCCTCAGCTTCTTCCTTCCTCCGCCAATCACTCATTGACTATGCTATTGTTTCCTCCCCTCAGCCGCTTGATTGAAGATGTTGTGGCGGTCAGCAAACTTTCTTGATTTGTAGGGGCTCTAAGCAGTTCCGAAACGCTTCACCTACGAAAAAGGGACGTTGATCGGTTACTATGTTTCGTAGTATTCCGTGAACTGCAACCATGTGTTCCATCACCGCCTTGCATGCATTGCTTGCGCGCTGCTCGGGTATAGCAGCTGCTTCGATCCATCTTGTGAAATGCTCAGTCATGACTACGATGTATTGGTTTCCGGGAGTGATTCCTGGAAAGAAGCCCATCACGTCCACTGACCATAATTGCCCTACTTCATAGACCGGGATGGTTTGAGCGGGATACAGTTTCCAGTGGTTAGTGTGTTTCAGCAGCTAGCACTGCTGACATGCCCGCATGTAATTGCTGATATCGTATTTCATTCGCGGCCAGTGAGTTCTTTGCTTGAGCATTTCGTAAGTGCCAATCCGTACGAGCCAGCTGATCACATTCCTTCACAGCCATCGCTTTCAAACTTGTCGATATTGTCGGCATGTTTATTCCCTCCCGTAGTTGACGTATTCTAATTCCGGCACTATTCAATCACAATCTGACCAGTGCATTCTGAAAGCTTTTATTCCGAAATTCCCTCGTCTTTTACCGGTTCTCCTCCCGATAGGAGTTGGTCAGTCACCTCCCGGATCGTTACATCCATTTTCTGTGTCGTTGGTAACTTCCTTGGAACGTTCTCCAGTTTAATACTGCCACCTTCAACGACGTCCCTTTAGATCTCATCCATGGGTTTCGCTTGGGAAAGCGAATTGGGAAAAGTCTTCTACCAGATATCCAGTGAACTATGAAGTCACATTGCTGCACTTGTAACGCCCAATGAACTGGCTTTTCTCAGATGTCCTCAGCTGATTTCATCCAGT
The DNA here is from genome assembly GCA_013368495.1 of Paragonimus heterotremus. Classification (NCBI taxonomy): domain Eukaryota; kingdom Metazoa; phylum Platyhelminthes; class Trematoda; order Plagiorchiida; family Troglotrematidae; genus Paragonimus; species Paragonimus heterotremus. The sequence continues at coordinate 55,303 of LUCH01002148.1, read as the reverse complement.
CCAAGGGATTGTAGTCGGTCTCCATATAGAAACGTTGACCAAGCAAGTATGGCTTCCATTCTTCCAAGGCAAACACTACCGATAAACACTCCTTTTCTGTCGTTGAGCAGTTTCGTTCAACAGGAGTTAGTACCCGACTAGCATATTCAACATTACCGTCTTCTTGCTTCACTACGGTTTCGATTCCGACATCATTTGCATCCGTTGCGACAACGAAACTGCCCGGTCACCGATAATTTCAGAGGCAGTTGCCATTTGTTCTTCCTTTTCATCAGTTGTTAGATTTTGACAAACATTTGATTGTCTCCTTCTGACCAATGAAACTGGCAATTCCTCTTCCGTAAAGTTTCGTGCGGTGGGCAGGCGACGTCACTGAAACTGTTAGTGACGCGGCTATATAGACCAACGCGACCAAGAAACTGTCACGATGATTTGTTTGATGTTTGCACCGAACTAACTTTAATCGTCACCCGTTTCTCGGTAGATGATCAACTTTGTGACTGAGTAGTAACACTGTTTGTTTTGTCAGTGGCGACTTAGGACCATTGATCCGCAGGCCAGCTTGTTCACTCTTCTACAACATAGCTGAAACATGCGTCGTATGTTCTGCCTTATCAACACTGTAGGTAATGGTATTGTCTCCATGGTATTGTGCGACCTGTCCAGCACATTGAGCATCAGGCATCTGAACATAAAAACGGCATCTGTTTGAAGTGATGCTGATTTTCTTCCATCGCAAAGTCTGTTCCATCTCGATCCGATCGCCTGATTAGAACCTACCAATATCCGAACCGCAAGTATAACACTGTGATTATGCTAGTCTTCTATAGCTTATCAGAAAGTTCTGGCACTGCTGGGACTGCCACGACTTTATTGGCTATAATCTCGTTGAGCCGTCTGAAGTTGACAAAACATCGGAATTTCCCACTGGGCTTCCTCACCGGCAAAGATTTAATGGGCTATCCGCCTCCTTGATGATTTCCTCTTTCAGCATGCCTTTCTCTTGTCGTTCAACTTCCGGCTGCAGGTGCACTGGAGTTCTTCTGGGACCGAGTGGTCGAAACCGCTTTGGCTGGATGGGGTTTCGTGTTCACTTCAGTCATAATAGCTATACAGGCCCCGATCCGCAGTGAACAATTCTCGGAAATCACGTATTACTTCAGTTAACGACCCGTTGTCACCGGCATCACTCTCTGTACGTTCACTTAAATTTTCCGAAGCTGGGATTTGCACATCCTCACTAGTAGAACCACACCGTGCATCGTTACGGATTTATCACGTTTCACATCAATCACGGCCTCAGTACGGTCGAGAATATCTGTTTCCAGTATTGTCTAACATGCTTTGATGGAAATGACAAAAAACGTTTCACTACTTCATCGCTGATTTGAACATCATTTTCTGCCGGACCATCAGCTTTGAGGATTACTCAATCCACTGTTTTAACGACTATCACACACGGCTAAACTATCTTCCCTGGCCTCCGCCCAATCAGTGAAATCACCTACCCATCATCATATAATCACCATCATCATCATCATCAGCAGCAGCAACAACAACAACAACAACAACAGCATCATCACCATAGACAGCAATACATCGGTGGTTCAAACTGATACTTAACTGCCACAAAACCACGAAGAAAGGGAGCAAACTCTATATAGGAAGAGAGGAGAGAAAAAGAGGAAGGGGAGGCGACCTAGTCACTAAAAATTGCTACGTCTCTATTCAAACATACAACATCAAGGCGCCTACACCTTGCAAACAAACAACCGAGCTGTAAGTGAAAGTAAGGCGTCATCAGCAAGACGGCTTCCTTATGGCTTGCACTGTCCCGCGTCATTAAGTGCACTCACTTCACAGACAACTCGGACAAACAAGGACAACATTCACGCCACTGGGATCGGTTAGCTGACACCTCACCTAACGTCTCAAGCCACTGACTCTGTGAGTCTCGAGGTCCCCAGCCCGGGAGACAAACCCGATCTACCGCGGCTAACCCAGTGTCAATCAAACAGCACTCCGAGCTACCAGTTTTCTACCCTAACCTAAACTGCCGTTTTAAAAGTCGCCTCTATTTCCCTTCCCAAACAAAGAACAAGTAGCGATGCATTTAAGTACGACGTTTTCGTACCTAGTAAGAAAATTATCATTAGTGTCCGCATCTCCCACGTCTGTAGCACACGTCGCTACGACTTCCCATCTTCTTTTTCATCTTCAAAGCCGTCACTTCCGAAGTCGACTTTTTCACTGCGCTTCGAAGGTCGCCCATTTCACTTGGTTCGTTTGCCTTCTGCTTGTTGGGTGTCAGGGAGTTTTCCACCAATAAGTGTCGAGCTGCATCATCCAGTTCTTCCAAAGTCATCGTATACGCAGTGAGAACAGTCTTGAGGTGATCCCGGACTACTGATGACATCCCTCCAAGAACTGATCGGTCAATATGTTTTTGTCCTGAGTAGTTGTTCAACTCCAGCAGAACTAATGACAACACCGCTCGTAATGATACCGCGTAAACGACAGAGTCGCCTCCTGTTCCAGGCCGAGCGCTCTTGAGCCACTGCACTGCCTGCTGACAGTCGGCAAGGTCGCCGAACTCAGCGACCAGTGCCTCCTTCGCGGTGGCCCACTCCAACTTCGCAGGAATCCTCCGCGCCGCTTCCAGCACCCCCTTCGGTCAGCTGTTGAGCAGCACTCCCAAAGCCGCCAGCCCTCTGCGGTCGGTCTTGTCTCCGATCACCTCGGCCAAGTCCTCAAATTCCTCCATGAAGCTCCGAAGGTCCCCATATCCAGAAGGCTGTGACTACTGGATCTTAATTCTCAGATCCTGATCACGGAACTAATTAGTGTGAACTAAGTTCTCAGATAGCTTGAGGACTATTTACACGGGAATCGACACATAGGATGTACGCTTCAACACCACAACAACAAAAAACACTCATTTCCATATAACGTTGGTCCAAGGACATCACGGTTGCTACGGTTACCATTGCTCAGTTCATGTACGGAAAATAGTGTTTCATGCCAAGGTGCCCTTTATTGCCTCTTCTTGTATTTTCCACCGGTAATCCAAATGCATGCTGCTGCCTCACTGCCGAGTAGTAGAGTCAGTAGTGTGATGCGATCGCTCATTCTCAAAACAGGTGTCTGTGTAACATGCAAGCCGGCCGTTTTTATTCTGATTGTCTGTCACACTTGCGGACCATCTTTGGGGCAACTTAGAGACACCGGAGAACAGCGTTCTGCCGAAGTACGGGGTTCCAGCAGCAGGAAACAAGACAAACAAACATGAACCGAAGGCCCAGTAAACCATGCACACGACTTACACAAACGAAAATTAAAACGGAGCCGACAACACAGCAGCACGCTTTGTTACATAATTCAAATTCAACCGGTGCACGATTTCTGGTTTCGACCGCACGTTACAATGAGTTAGGTCAAATGTGACGCATTAAGTCAACCAAACAATAAACACTTTTGACGCGTGCATCACCAAAGAAAGCCAGTTTTCTACCTTGTTCCATTTCTACGTTGTACTTCAGTTTTTTTTGTGAACTGAGTTGGCTAGTGATAACTGGCAGTCATTATCAATGTTACTGTCGACGATACAGAAAATATCATCTTCATAACGTTTATACACTACCCACTAATCTATCAATCTTGTTAGCCTTGTTTATTCTATCATGCTCATGAAAATGTCAGCCAGTAAAGAGCCTGGTGGCGAGCCCATTGCGACCCCATCCTTCTGGCGATAGATTTTCCCATCAAACTGAAACTGGATGTCCTGCGTGCAAACTAACTATTGAAACGTTCATATGGATCGATTCAACGAGGCATGCATAGGAAGCGGATATGGAATGGTCAATATATCCATTTCCACAACTTCGTCCCATTGAAACAAAAACGGAACTTCATGGATTGTTTAACAAGTCTAATTTACAAAATTTGCACTGAGGACACGCTAGGTAATGAGCTCAGGCTCTTATGTGAAACGTTTCGTGCTAATGGATTTTCGGACAAATTTATAGCTCGAAGCATGCAACGCAGGGAGCCGCAAGACCGTGAGTTTTCTGTCGGGCGGAAAGCCATCTATACGAACTTGCTTTACAAGGGCAATTTATGAAGTGTATCGTTGACCAGAAGGCTCGAAACCATCCTGATGAGAACGTCCCATGCTGCACAACTAAGACTAACGTTCTCCTTTAAGCCAGCTGTAGAACTTCACCTCAAAGACACAGTGCCCAACAGTGCTATCTCGTTTTGTATCTACTCACTTGCTTGTTCCTGTGGAGCAAGTTACATTGGTCGCACAACAAGGTGCTTGTTGGAGAGAATACGCGAACACCATCCAGCTTGGCTGACAACCGGACAACAACAAAAGATTTCCAACCCAGTTTTGGCCCACCTAGTTGAAACGGGTCACAGAGTCAATGTGGATGTAGCACTCAAGTCGATCTACCGTGTCACACGTGTTCACACCAGAGGTGTGAAATGTTGTGTCTTGAATGCTGCGGAGTCGATCGGAATTCGACTGTAAAACCCTTATCTGTGTGAACAGAAGTCTTTTGTTCAAGAACTAAAGTTACCATGGCCTGTCCTTGTTTGAACACTTGACACGATATCATGATAACCAGGTTCGTAATCCCCAAAGGACACTAGATTCACATCGCATTAGGTTCCACAAAATCCTGACCTGACAATTAATTTCACACTTATTGTGTTGTATTTGGGCTGAAGATGACACACCGAAAACGACTTTGTTCGCCACGTTTTTCTTCTTGATGAAATCTCTGAGTACATCTGAACAGTCGTCCGATTGTTTCGTTGAAAAGAAAAGCATAACTTAAATGAACCATGGAATTTTACTAACGTGGTCTTCGAAGGTAGAAAATGTACCTCACTTGAGACACCACGGTCAACTTCGACCGACAGCATTGGGACAGCTTCAGCGGTGAAAAGCAGTGAAGTTAAAAATGGTAATTGCGACTGTTATAATCAAACGCTGAACCACTATCCGATGTCGTTTATTTCTTCAACTTGACAAGGGACTGTTTTTCCGGAAAGAGAGTGACCCCGATGTTTCCTTGTATATCGCGGTAACACAGGTCTCTTAATGGCATGCTCTATTGCATCTTTTATCATTCCAATACTCCTCTTCTTTCCAAGTTGCCCAGTCCATATTTTTTCAGCATGGCGTAGCAGTACTGGGTAGAACGAACCGCTATTCATCTGGAGCTTGGTTACATGACGAATACTTCGTTCTAAGACCACTGACAATGTGATACGACATTTCTCAAAGTATCTGACGTCTACAAGCTGTTGTTGCTCCAGCGCAGCTGTGTAGCCTGGAAACACCATAGAAATCTGAGGTGTCATATCTTTATTTTGACTATTTTTCACGCCTTTATGCATGATCTAATTGTTATAAATATTACTCGAACGAAATTCGGACCAAAACTTTCTGTTTGCATGTGTTCATTTAGTGCAAGAAACAGTTGTTGTGGACTTGTTAGTGTGTGAGCTGTTGCTAATAGGTGGTACGATGATATAATTTTGTCATGGAGTATACATTACGGATAAGGGAAATTTCATCGGACTGCGAGAGGTCCACTTTTCTCAACAACAGCCCGATTATGAAAATCGAGGATTGGAAAGCACATATGGCTAATTCCATATTCTTGTGGGGCATATACCTTAACGAAACGGGTAAAACGAATCATTCAACACTGGTCGCTTCGGGAGCGGGGTTATCACTAATATCGAAGGTCAACTTGCTTAATTGAAGCTGGAATATTTCGGTCTATATTTGCTGTGGAGGACTCAGTGCCCCGTGAATGGTTATGCACTATTCTAATTGGCCGATCAAATGACGCTTTTGCGATCGGACGCCTGTAAGTTACCACTCTACCTGTTCTCATTTGCCCACGTCTTTTTCTGTGGTTAAGCATCAAGCCGTATGATGGGGCGCATAATTGTGTCAAAAGCGATCTAAAATATAGTGACATGAAAATGCACGTGAAGGTTCGTTCGTAGCACTTTCAAATTACCGGGACTTTCCAGAAGGATTAATTATCTTTATCGGCCCCAATTTTTTAATCACTTTGAAGTGCCTTTGTCTTTCCAAACGCACAGCGAAGCTAGTATTCACAGTTTGGACACTACTGTGATGAGAGAAAGCAATCGCCCCATACTATTCACACCACCACTATTTAGTTGTGGGGTGACAGTATGGATTTTGCCATCAAAGCAGCCGCAGGAAAAACACGGAAAGAAACATCACACCAACACGACAGTGTAGTATGCCATGGACTATTTCTGGCTATGCACAGGAGTTGTGTATTAACGTCTGTGGTAGCAGGGACCTTCTGGGACGATCGCCATATGCAGATGAGTGTTTTTGTTTCTTGTCCTGTGTGAACACCTAACCCATGTTAGTTTCCCAAACAAAAAACCTTCCCGCCATCCGTGTCCTTGGCTCACATCACTACAGTCTTTTGCATTTTTGAAAGTACTGTTGTGTTTAAGGCCATGTTTCCTTGAATATTCTTATGAACTTCCATCAGTAATGACTTGTTAACACTAACAATTGTCTTCGTCGGACGTAGAATCCCTCTCTCTACAATTTGAAAGTGTGGATCAGTTGTGAGTAATACTCAGAGTATAGAAACTAATACTCCCCAGTAATCCCTTGAATGCTGCCCCGTGAGGTACACACCGGTGAATTGGCTTACTCGTATCGACTTCTTCATCCACATTCACGCTGGCAAAAATGTAATTGTTGATTTCAGACACATCTTACCATGGTACTCTGGGGCCATGCTTTCCATAGTGACAAATGCTTACCAAGTGCTGGAGGCGCATCGTTGTATAGTACCAAATCCACAATTAGTCAGGTCAGTTATTCAATCTGTGCTGACGAAGAACGATGATGATCCGATAAAGCGGCCTCTAATGTACATGTAATAATCCCTGTGATTTTCTTTTAATGCAACTCCGTCTTAAATATCACTTTCTGTTCGTCTCAGGCTCGACTGGTCCCGGGACATGTATTGCCTGGCCAAGCATCGCTTCCTCCCAGTCAACTTTCCGAATATCAGCGCAACACACGACCACTGCAGTCATCGTCATCAGAACCAATACCAATGTCCAGACTGGTTCACACTATGAATACAAACGCAAAACGATTGATGTGTCCGTCTTCTGCCTCCTCAGCGCTAAGAAATCCACTCAAGTCACGTCTGATTACTTCGTGAGCTATCTCTCACATACTTTGTCCACTGCGAAACAAATTATCATTTTTACCATTAACATCATTATTGTTATTAATGGTAGCGCTGTTATTATCAATACTGTTATCATGACGAGCACCGATATCATCCCCACCGTCGACAACGCCATAATCATTATCATTGTCATCAGAATCATCATCACCACTGGCGACAACTTGTCAGTTGCCCCCAGTCTTTCGTCATACAGCGCTGTATGGAAGTAGACTCTACGGATCGATAAAGCAAAGTAAAAACACAAACCACCAGTACCCTTAGGCGTTAACTGATGTGAATGCTCGTGAACCCATTTCAGATGGTCCACATACATCTGTGTTCAACTATTTAAAGTCTAAGCACGTGCACTTTGTGATAAACTTACTATCACAAATAAACAAGTCAGTGTTGTGTACGAATAAAGAGGCATCCATATGAGCTTCTTTGTTTCACGGGTTGCTCGGCATGAAAAAAGACTACAGACAAATCACTGATTCCAGTTACCCCACATCTGACCAACAGTCTCAAAGCAAAGGCTCGGTGGATAACGAGGGTTTCTTCGCCAGTGTACGCTACAATGTATCGATCATGGTTCACTATGGTGACTGTTTGTTCTTCCGCTATTTGGTCACATTGTATCCAAAATCGTCGAAATAAAGGCCAACAAAATTGCACTATATGGATTTTGGACGGTAGGCTTAGTCCATAATACCCTGTAAGCATTACCTTGAGGGATCAGTCATTTAATCAAAATCTCGGCATCCGCTACACCTCACATGGATTTACAGAAGGTACGAATCCGATCCACTGTAGATCAGTCATGATCTACCGAGACTGGCAAAAGTAAACTCTCTGTTAACGATGACCTTCTCCTGCGGGCTGTCATTTCGGATACACTGTGCTTTGATGAGATCACAACGCGCACAATAAATTGAGTGATTGTTCTCCCTTGGGAGCAGATTAAAAACCTCCACTATCCTTTCATATCCTTTATGAGGCTGCTAGTGGATGAGAACTTACTTGATTTCAGTTAGGCTCTTGAGGTCTCACTCATTCAGAGCATCCGCAGGACTATCATCGAACAACATACCAACAAAGTGTACCACTTCACTTTTTCATTGCTGTGGACGTCATCGATCGATGTGGTCCAACTCTTTTGTGAGTACATGTTCTGTCTTCCCGAGTTTATGTTTCACGTGGCTACTGTCCCACCATGCTAATGTGAATTATACTGAACTCTCTGTTTCTCCACCAGTCCGACCCACTAAAAGAATGTCGTCTCTAAAAAGTGAGTCTTCTTTAGCGGACAGCCGAAACCTCTAGGTGACCGCAGGTAGAGGCTCGATTGCCCTATCAAGGGGATTATAATGCAGGTGTGGTAGACCCGCTGTAAAATGATTGTGGACTGTCACGACGGCATCCTGACAATGTTGTCTATTGTAAGATCGAGTGAATATTGTGACAAACATGATACTTCTACAGCTCGCCGCAGTGATAAAGTTCCATGCTGCCGTGAGAATATATCCCTGTCGAGTACTCAGAAGTAGCTATTCACTGGTTGAGTAGACGGACTATAATTTTGGATAACGGATGCGTAAAACTCATCGGCAGGAGTAGTTCAATGAAATGCGGCACGGTTGGTTTGTGATTAAACCGGAATAAGTGGTTTCAATTTTGAGTATTTAAAGATCCATGACTGTTACGTCACAACGTTTAGGGTCCATTGATATGTCCTTTGGATACGACATTTTTAGAACTCTGCGACACACTCATGCGCGATTTCCCAACCCACTCATGATTGATGTGCGTGATACATAATAAACATTACTCACAGTTAATGGTGGCTTTCGAAATCTAAAAGATTTTCCCGCTAGCTCCTTACGAAGAGAGACACAGTACTCGAGCTTTGCTCTCGTTAGACCTCATCAGCAATGTAGATCCTTGCCACGACTGAGACTTGCATTCCGAACACGTACCCACGAAGCAACCGTGTTGCTCATTGCGCAAATGATCCCATATTAGGCGCTACTGGATCGTCATATGCAAACGCTCAGCCACATTCGCTCCTGAGTAGCGCTCAGATTGCCTGACCACCTCGAGATGAGACACAGTAACTGTTCTGTTACCTCCAGTGGATTGTGAGCATTCTGCAAGAAATCACTGTACTAGTCGAGCGATATTTTGATTACTGGTGGGTAGTATGGGATTTTGGTTTATATAAGTCAAACATCATTTATGACCAAGATCTCCACTACTTACTAGTGACTGCGCGACCAGACATTTCATTGTTTAGTCATCGTTTCTTTGACGTTTATGGCAAATTCACCTGGAACATCTGAATTCTACTTAAGGGTCTCAGCATTAATAGTATCTGAAACAGTGAGTTTTCTTTATCCAGTTCATCAACACAGCAAAAAGATCGATGTTGCGAAATGCTAACATCATGTTTATCCTCTTCGATGGCATAAACAAACCACTGAATATACATAAAAAGCGCACGGCAGCCACAGCAGCAATTAAACATGGTGCACAATAATATACTCCTAAAATTTCCGGATAAAAACTGGTCAATGAAACGTTCCTTAGAAATTCTTCGTTAATGACGTTTTCATCAGCACATATTTGTCTGCCTGTTTTGGGGGTGGGGTTCGGATTTGGCCCTGGTTGTATGCCATCGGAACAAACGTGGGAGAGTGAAGATGCTAGTCGTGCCGTGTTACTTTTTGATAAACCGTACGTCACTTTCTACTATCTTCACGCCGACTGACTAAAACGTCTAAAAACGGTGGGCTTCCCAGCAAATAATTTTTGAAGAACGTCTCATTGGTCAGTGGCTGTCCAGAAAACTTTGGAGAAACTCGATGTAATCCGCAGGTGACAAGTCGGCCTCCATCGTGCTAGTCTGGTGGAATTCGTCTTTCAACAGTGATGAAAGCCAACAGTTGCGACGCTTCTTAAGTCGTGCCTATCCACCTACTAAATCACGAATGTTGGTCTCCAATTGCACTATCGACTAGTTTCCAGTGGACTATTCTTTCTTTCGTCAGATTTACTGGTTCACCTGCAATTGCAGCGACTAGTAGAACTGACCGGAATTTACAGCAGCGGATAGCGGTGCACACCGCCAGGTAACAACGCAACAGTGAGGTCAGAACCCAACGTATTTGACTTCTAAGCCTATCTTGAATACAAGTTGTTTGGTTGACCCAGTAACTTCGTTCGCCGTTTTGTTGCGTGGTTCGAAACTCGAAGCTGTTGGCGGTCAAGGAACCTATACAAACCGAGCAGAATCGACCAGTTCTCTGCACACGACGGATGATAACGTAACTAGTATGGTTGCCCAAGGATTAACCCTGACTTTTTTTTAGTGTGAGACATTCGACACAACTGAAGCATCATATGTGAACGCCCAACCACCATGGCTTGTGAATAGTGCTCTGATTGTCCAGTCGCCTCGACAGGAGACACGGTAACTGTCCCGTTAACTCTAATCGATGACCTCTCGACTATCATTTCTCTCTCGGTCGAAATCACAGAAATCATTGATTTATTTAGTGGCACTTGCTTACTAATGTGTAGTAGGGGATTTTCGTTTTCATATAGACTAAACATTACCCACAGTCGACCTCCTTCGAAAAGAAGGACTGGACTCGGGTGGAAAATCTGTGGGAGTGAGAAAGCTGCGATCAAGTGTGAGTGATGTTCAGTTTATACGACATCCAAAATCTCCTACTATTACTCAGTGTGCATCACATTGTGTTGTTGTTGTTGCCACGCTCCGTTTTATAGATAATCAGTGGTTTGATGTAAGTGACCAACTAGAATAAACGAGATGTCGACATCTCGCAACATTTGTATTTTACCGTGTTGATGGATTGTAACAAGCTAACGTGGTGTTTGAAATCTCTCAAACGATTACTCCCTGTGAAGTTGCTTACAACTTGAACAGTTTGTTGACGTTGAGGTGCAAAACAGTAATTGAGCAAACGCGTATCAGGTGTTATTGTGACGAAAACGTGACCAGTAAAACACAAAGTGTACAGTATCAAGATTATGGAACCGATTGGGGAACGATGGATCAGTGAAAAATACACTTTCAGACAAACAGGAACGAAAATGTACACACATGGTCTTGCACATCCGGTGAACTATGGGACTGTGTTAGGAGGTGACCAACAAAACCGTTGTATCGGTTGACCCTCGTGTATTTGCCGATCCGGTGAGGTTTTGAGCATCTCAAACAAGTCAGCCGTGATCACACAGTTAGGCAATGCTTTCTAGAGTCGAAGACCTTAAATGAGACGAAATTTTACCTATCAAGTGGAATGTCGATTCGACACTCATGTTTGGGAGAATGACTCCCCAAGTTTTTCTCCCCTAGTTAATGCGAACATCCTGTAGTGAACGACAGTCTACAAATAATTTTGTGGGTTATGATCGCATCTACATTCAGATGTCTATGGTGCTTTGTAAGCTGATCTTGCTGGAGTATTTTGGTGGCTATTGGCTACTAGTAAACTAGAATTCAACAATTTCTAGTAACAAACTCCTAGCAAAATTAACAACATTGACTGTTTGTAGGTTGCAGTGCAATAGCTACAAGTACTAATCGGGAAAGTGTATAGGTTGATTTTCATCATTGGTTACCATCAATAAGTTGGTAACTAAGCAAACGATATTTAACCTAACTACATTGAAACCGTTTTCTGTTGCATCGATATCCTGTCACACCCACACACACTAATGTTCATGCAACCTACGCATTGTTTTCTCGGTCAAATAGCATTTCAGAACCTCTGGAAACCAAACGGCAGTCGAACCAAAACGTTGTTACGCCCGTCGCACAAATACGCCCCGCGATTCTGACCAAACCAACGTCTTCCTGCATCTCTCGGCTAGAGCATAGCCCACGTGTAGTCCGTAAAAAGCTCTTCAATGGTCAAACCTCGAGTCCCTTACCCTCAAAACCGTCTGTATTATGATTCTGAAAAAGCCCTTGTATGATACAACTGTTGGAACATTTACCCGTAATTACAGGATACGTACATAAACACCTTGGTCGTTTGACCCTGATCCACTCTTGAATGAACTAGTGTTTGGACTAAGTGAGAAGCACTTATTTTTTTTCTTCAGAATGTTATGGCCCAATAAATTTAACAACTACAATCAGTCTTTTTAAAAAACTACCTTCAACTTGCAGATTGTTGTAGTCTAGTGCGCGCAGGATGGCAAACTAAAATTTTAACTAAACACAGCAGACTGTTCATTTAGTTCTATGCTCACGGCAAAGCTTTTTCAGAAGTACTAGGCCATGGGTTTGAATTGACAGGAGATTTGGGTAATCAGAATACAAGCCATATGACTGTTCCCACAGCAGTGCATCATTGCTTAATATTAATTTTGTTGAAAAGTTGTTCAAATTGCCCGTTTCCGCATCACTCGTGCACTCGCTTTTATGAAACGGAACTTCAGTCCAAAACGTAGCGGTTTTTTAAACTTCCTGTATGCTTCCACCTGGTTCTCCTTTCGACTGACGTTTTCCGTCTGTTATCTACCACCTGTTGGACCCATTTCAGTCAGTTATGTTTCGTTCGATCCCTGGTGTTTCAGCTGCTGTGGGTTCTGGCATCTCACATCGCGTCGAGATATTCCACTGAGAGTTGAGATAGTTGCACCTCCGACCAATGACGTAATGACTAATTACTATATATTCAAGATTGGAGGAATGAAGCAGTCCCAATTTAGAGCCATAATAAAGTGGAGAGAGTAGAAATCTAAGATAATCAGTAATATGTTTAAACTCAGCTATTTGTCAACAAGGTAACCAAGCAAACAGTCAAGTTATATTGAGAGCAAAGCATCACCTTCACGACAACTAACATTCGGCTTCCTCTGACCAGGTTTATAGTTTGAATGTGATGACGTGATAGCAACTAGCCTGATTGGTCGTTCGTACGTGGATGAAGCACAATTTAGTCTCCTCAGAATGTAACGGATTAAGGGAAAACACCAATCCTTGCATTATATTCAGTTGGTTTTGCTCAACGTATGAAATGACACTGTAAATAACAATTAACGTCAAATAAAAAAGTGACGGCAAATCAGGACTTAATTCGCGAGACACTTGATAATGAAGTATGTTCACTACGTGTGGTGAAAATTGGGATGTCACTTGTACAAAAATGCTAAGCGACTCCTGGTGTGATCAATGTAGATGAAGGGAGAAGCTAATGGTGTTCACTTGTATGACGCGGAATACGTTTATGCTGGTCTGAAATCCAACCGAAAACAAGTCGGAAAAGATAAATGTGAAAAATGCAGATGGTTTTCGTATAGGGATGGAATAATCTTAGTTGAATGCAATAGATGCAATCGCACATTTTTAGACTATTCGAATTGTAGGTGAAAACATTTTAAATGCTCGACTAATATATTATGATGGTAGTAGGGTGCTCTCAGCGCTTTGGGCAGAAACTCCTACCAAGCCTACACAAAATCTGTCTCGATTTCGCTAGACAGTTTTCACGTTGTACCGCCAGCTTAACCAGCTCCACAGAGTCAACTGCAGTGGGATTATCATCTTACCCTTAAGTCATAAGATTGTCATTTTTAGTAACTTAGTTGAACTGCAAGAAAATTTTTTGTTGATAGTATATTCATTCAGTCAGAACAAAGAGAAGACATACATCTCGCGAGATATGTCTTCTCTCTGTTTTGACTAAATGGATTAAGGGAACTCAGTGTTTTAAATAGTACATTCATTTTTCACACTTGGTGTTCGTTTGTAGAATCCTCCTTGAAGGATAGATTGATAAATAGTTTTCCTTTTCCTGGTTCTTGGTTGACAGTTTTCTTTAGTGTAACGCTCATCTTAATACCCCTTGCAGTTCGCTCAGATTAACACTGTCCTGTAAAATGCTCTAGCTAAAATTAATTTCATGTGTCCGACAGTTTCACCCACGGACTCTGTCGGCTCGAAAGTCTAGCGAAGTACTCAAATCCCATGTGTTCCTTTGAAGGAAACTTGCAACCCTTACATGATCTTAGCTCAGAAGGTATCATCCTTTTTTTCAATTGCCATTCAGTTATCATCTGCAGCGATATCAGTTAAAAGCTCACAAAACAACTCTCTGATTGGGCATTTTCCAAAAGATGAAGCTAAACCCAGTTGTAGGAATAAACTACCTTTAGCTGGTAAGCAAAACAGCATGAACAATCAAATGACTAGCTGAACTTGCAAATTTGAGAATCCCCGGAAAAAAGTAAGATTTTTATTTCTATGTGTTTTTTCATTTGTACGTGACTTAATCATCTATGTGCAGCTGTGGCCGAACACATGTGTGTGATGACTTGTTCCTTCAGTAGTGCTTCAAGAGGCTGACGTTGAAACCACTAAACTTAAATCCAAATCGGGTGTAATGAATTAACACTCAGCTTCCCTAAAAGGATGACATAACTAAATGTGTAATTGTGGGGCTTATGTGTGCGCAGGTCTCACTGACCCGGCAAATATTTTCCAGATCCAGTTCACTCTCATTTTGACATTTTAAACGGAACACAGTTTGCTAAACCATTCGACAACGCTCTAAAAGGCAGGAGCCACTTGATGAAGTTCCAATGAAGTGCTGAATTCGGAGCACAGCCATTCGACATCGCTTTGTATATAAACCATTCATGTGTCTGGTGATAGGATACTTGCAATCCAACATTATGGTCAACCGCAAATGGCGGATCACAGCAGATCTGTTTGCACACGTAGTATTTTTAAAACTTTCAATTCAAATTACGAATAAGTCCATAAATCCAAACTATAACACGGATTCAATGAACGCATGGCAAAAGGTAGCACAAGGCTGACCCCTTCAGTCGTAAACAAAATGTGAATGTGCCTGGGTGTGTGAACAGTTCGATGTAGGTTGATGCGAATTGACCTACGACGTTGATATTTAGCAAGGCAAACGCAAAATAAGTCAACTTTATAACAAACACGAGAGTTTTTCATTGAATAATATTTGGAAAATGATTTTTGTTGAAAGTGCATATGCTGTCTGGTTTTCAGGCCCCCTAAACTGTTGGTGCAGTTTTGTTCCGGAGCTGGACGTAGGCCAGTTATTATTGCGCATTGCCTTTTTCCTACTTGATGAATTCTTGTATTCACTTTGACATGTTCTTGTGTAGGTTGTCCAGAAGTAGGTTGTTACCTTCATCCCAATCCTTAATAATCACGTTAATAAAATCCTTTAAGCTATAAAAACGTATTCTCGCAAATCTATCCTCTGGGAAAGAATCGACTAAGCTTCATAAAATTTAAATATGGGCTCTATGATTGACACCACCTTAGTTAACGATGCCAGCTGAGCTCCATGAGACAATGTTATGATCGATAGAAACACGTACACAATACAAAAATCTCTTCGTCAACTTATCTGATGGAGGTTTTGACCATACTGCTTTCAAGAGTACATATTCCGTTGTGCCCAACGAATGAGCCGGATATTTCTGTTAGAAGCCCCAGGATGTTTAGCGAGGTTCTTTTTTGTCGGATGAGTCGTCTATTCCTTAAAATTTCTGGTAATTCCCAACATATATCGATGGTCCGTAATCAGCGTCTGATCAGTCTAGTTTGGCTTCTAACCACCTCTGCCGTGCCGTTGTATATTCATACATATCTACATGCAACTTGACTAATGCGCCCGGTGATATCGTAGTTACGGGGATCTAAGTTAACGGTACTCATACTGATCGCCATACTACTGGTTATAAAAGGTAATCGAATTTAATATCTAAATGACCATTACTAGGTTCAGTTTCATTCGGTTTGGTTAGCTATACCGCGATGTACCATCTGAAGTGAATAAACGGGCATTAAACAAAGTTTTTGAGCCTCCGAAAATCAGGCATTTCTCATATTTTTACAAAAATTTTATTCCCCTCACTCTGTGAACATCTTTCATGTTTCTGACCGAGCTGGGTTGTTTATCATTAATTCACCACACCTTTATGTTGTTGGTCCAGCGCAGCCGTTGTCATTTAGATAGAAATGCTCATAAGCCCACGTTTACCAAACGTTTGTAGATGACTGTATCGTTTTTTAAAGAGGTCTTGCAAATACGCCGCCAAGCCTGAGCTGTTGGCAAACGGTAAAACAGAGCACGTAATGAGATGCCTGCAGATATCAACAAAACACAGTCAGCCAACCCGTTCAGAGACCCACTATATCTTATCGTTTGACAACAAACTAACCAGGGCAACATTCTGTCAACCTCACTGTTCACAACTAGTTAAGAAAAGGAACATTTTCCCTTATCGACTATACGGGAACGTTAGTTAAGGATAGTCAAAGTGGAGATTTTTCTGGCGGCAGACGCTAAGTGGCGCTAAGAAAAAGTGATTGTGTTGTAACTACGTTTGACCCTTTAACTGGTCTGTGCAGAACACTCCGGTAAAACCGTTGAGATTCAGTTTCAAAATCACCAGAAACTATGAAATAGAACCACAGACTCGAAGCATGGTTTTAAGGTGAGTTCAAGTAGAGATAGATACTAGGGTTGAAAGTGAGCGTAGTGTCCTCACTTGTTTGCCAAAGTATGACATTACCAGCTGCATCAACTTTTGACAGTTACGTTTAATTGAACTGTGATCAGCAGTAGTAACAAGGTCGAAAGGTGAGTGTAGGGGTGACAGAAATTGAGTGTTTCAGTTAACCGTCGGGAGAAAGTTACTCGCCAATTATCTTGTACCCTTTAATAACAGTTTGTAGGTAAATGGGAGATCTAGGCCTCGAAGTTTACATTTCAGTAATATGTCTGAGTTGCGGTAAGAGTACACATGACATTCTCTGAAGTAGCGCCGTTCAACCCTAAACACTAAACCACCCGGTCCACACAACAGTGAGCCAGCCAGTCTAATATGGCAGCGTCAGGACTAGCCTACTGATTTCTGTCTAATACAGATATCTACAAAGCCATGTTACTTTTCCAAACAGAACTGTGTGATTTTCGACCTTACTGAATAATGTGTTGAGTAACTAAGACACCCTTGATTTGTGGTAATTTTTCAAAGCCTTTCATTCCGGCATATTGTAACTAGACCGTGGAACACTCTTACGAGATCAGATATGTAATGCACTTACGACAATTGTGAACATCAAAGCTTTATCCGTACAACATCCAAAATCAATAACTGACTGTCGTTTGACTGTCATAATATTTTATGAATTTCTTCAAGATGAGGGCACACATTTGCTCGAAAGACAATAACTTTGTACAATAAGTCGAAGTAAGAACTTCTAATAGCCCTAGGAATAGTACTCGAATTGAAACCCCCTTGCAAGTAATGAGTATAAGACCTCGGATTGATTTTCTTAAGCAACTGTTATTCATGAGACACGAACCCGCAGTTATAGGTGTAAATCAGTGTAAACGGAATCACAGTATGAAACTGGCTGATCATAATGGTACTTGCGAAGTCACAAGCTGTATGCTGAGTGATGCAATACAGGACAAAGAAATTAGCCAGTGGCGGGCAGTGCAACATTGCAGCTGTTCACTCAATCCTGATGTGATATCATAGCGCGACGTTTGGGCTGCTTCTGGGCTGGATCTTCTACTACGTCGGTGTTTGGATAATCGGTGAATCTAACAGATTTTCACCAGACTTTATTGATAGACGGATTTCATGCATTTTATTACTAACCTAAGTGAAAGCTGTACAAATTTTCCAACCAACAGCTATACAAACATACAATTGGTCAAACGGAATTTCTGTCTCTATTGAAAATTAATAGTCCGGTTTAGTTGTTCCCATTTCACCGAATAACTTCGATTATTTTGTCACCATGGTATTCGTGTTGCTACAGCAAATCAATTTTTTAAGTAACTATTGAACGGCATACAATGTCACTAGATCCTATTGACATTGCTCCGTTGCTAGGACACATTCTGAGACAACAGAATTCATGTACATCCCGTTTTCCTAAAATGTGGTCAGCCACATCCTGTGAGAAAATATCTGGAACAGCGTGTTGCTTATCTGTAAAACGACAATTGGAATACTTGGCAAATACAGAGAAGCGAATATTAGAGTGTGGGAAAATCCCCACCAAATTAGAAGGAACGAGGCGACGAACGAGTTTTTCCGACATTTCCTTCTCAAGCCAATACAGTTAGATAGGCTTCTTCAAGACTTCCAGGAGACAAACAGCAAAAAACTAAAGGGGTGACTGTCAGTAAGTGACAACAAAGGTGACTACTAGACTCCGCAAAATAATACATTGGACCTGCGTCAGAAGTTGACTGGATGTTACGTCACACAGTCAGGATCAAATGTTTTTGTGCTTAGAGTGGATATGCTTGATCTTTGGCCATGGAAGCAACAGAGACTGAATAAGTTTCTTTTTGGCGCACAGGTTACGGTTAAGTGATCTGATTGCAATTGACTCGGTGGTCGCCAGAATGAGAGGACAAACTGTTTATGGTTGGGTGTTGGCAAATCTGTAGATAATCCGGAATGATTTGGTGACGTCTATACGGTGGTTGATGCCAGTAAGTTGCAGAACAATGGTTTCTCCTGTGTCATTTCAGTTCTCACTTCAGTGTGTAGTGCAGATATAACACTGGTAATTGATTTACGATAACCGGTTCCGATCAAAGCTGGACAATGTTCCTTGATTCTTTTTAACAAGTCATACAACCAACATATTCAGCAGTACAACAACAGCATGAAAATGAATACACGAGCCATGATTGATCGTGGACTGGTAGCTTGTCTTTCATGTTTAATCTTGATATCGACATTGTTGTGAACCAACGCCTTAAGCTTGCCGCTGGACTAGTAGATGTAACCGTTAAATTGGTCTGCTACAGCATCCTTTTTAGAACAGGAATCCAGCAGTGTGTTCTGTTTTTTTTAATACAAATAACGATAGAAGACATATAGCGAGATGGTAACATTTCGTTCACTTTCTTAAGTCACGAACGTAAAAATTAGGATATATAGAACATGTGGATAGCAACAATAACAATAACAACAACAGAGACGGCCAACGGTTGTGTGAAACAAGGACTGTTATCAGTTCCAGAGCTGAAAAACTGTATGAGTCCGTAGTTTATACACACACTGGACCGCACGGCGAGTATTCATTAACATTGCCTCGGAGAATGGAAACAGTTTGATATTCCGGTTACGCAGTAATACGTGAAACGAGATGGTGGAGTCAACAACGTGGCCTGTTTCCATGGTATGCCTTGCAATGCATGACGTGGGATTTCGGTTCACCCGTTCGCGTGAGCAATGTGGCCGTTCGCCGGCGCGTAGTCCGGAACGCTCGGAATGTGCGACCAATTGGTCAACTAATTACGTTGCACAGCTTAAGATGGTTGGATCACGTAATCCGTGTATCATCTGATCGTTTACCGTACCGGGCATTATATACTGAGACCACCAACAGTTGGGTGAAACCACATGGTTGTCAAGCAACAACGTGGTCACAAAATATGAAGACCTTGACTGCTCCACTGAACAGAGTGGGTGGGTGTCGCCTGCCTGGCTAGGGTCCTTGTGATCACTCAAATTGCCGGTTAGAGACGCTATCCGAGATGACGATGTGTCGCAGTCAATGACGTACCTGCGTCCATATCATTTCTAGGTCTTCCACTTAGTCTTCTTTTAGTAATTTTCAAACTTCTTATTAACGTTTTCTTCTAGGATATTCCACGTCACTATTGAGGCGAGCGGCAGCCCGAGCCATAGTACCTCCTGGTCAGGCTTATGGCTGCTATGATGAGGATGATGTTCTGTTGACATTGCTTGTTGCATCATCGCATCCACCCACCACTTAGGCATATGCTCAGCCATTTTTGTCATAGACACCGATCTGTTCTACCGATACAGACGTCACCACAACTGTAGGTGAACGGATGGACTACATGTGAGACAGAACGCTTCGGTAGGTCGCGATTATGAATAAGCTGAACGACACTCCAAGTTGTGAGTAACAACCGTAATTTAGCCGCGATGTATACATAAGTTAGAGCGGATTAATTTTCGACCTTGGTCAGTTGTGATATGATTGCCTTTGAAAGGTGTGCTCAGAAAGACCTGTTTCTTCATTGGTAAAAATCGACCGGTGGTACAGTGTTTTGAATTATTCAAACAAAAAATCCTGCACGTACAAGACGGAAGTTGGACAAATTGTTGATATTTCGGTGTAAGGCGGCTACAGAAGGCTAAACTATTGGGTTTTGTAAAGGATGCGTAAGATCAGTCCGATTCTCGTCGTCAATTTACCGTTTGCTTTTGAAGAAGAAATTGTCCAGAAACAACGTTAACCTTGTCAGAATAGCAGTTTCCTTTATCGATGTTTCATAAGAACGGCAGAACAAATATCTGGAAGCCCAACGATCTTTCGCATTTACGATTAACGCTCTACTAACAAGTAGTGTGACAGATTTATGATTTTAAATGAGACCCATTTGTGAAAAGTCAGGGTTTCGGTTGGATTCGAACCAGCTATAGAAACACCATGCCTCAACGCGGCAAGCGCTCTACCAGCTGAGCTACGAAACCACGCCAGGAGCTCACAAGTTTCAAAATTTCTATGTTCAGCAGTGGCTGTCGTAGATTTCAGCGTGAACTGTCCGAGAAATCCTGACGGGGCGGTCGTTCCCCTGGATCATTTGGTGGATTCCATATGAGACACTGGGAAGGGTGGGTAACCGAGTCTAAATGCACGATCCAAGGAACCTTGGAGACTCTGAGGCGTTTAGGCTGCGGTTTTCTTGATGGTATCCTTGGCGAAGTTCCCGAATTTTACACGGCATACCAGGGTAAGGTCAGTTAGCATAACAGCAAAGCGATTTGGGTTTCTATAAACTTGTGAAGATTTTCACGGGCCGTATTGATGTGGGAATTAGCCAGTCTGACAAAACTGTCGTTACTGATCAATGGTTTTCCTTTCACCAGAGTTCTGAAGAGATTTGATGGAAAACAACCAGACCGATAGAAACCAATAAGATTTCGTTCAATCACCTTTTTGCACCTCAATATTAACAATCGATTCAAACCTCGCGTAGTGTACGGGGGAGCCTTTGTTTAAGGAACTTGAAACATTGAGTTCTCTTTATCCAGTTCATTCAGACGGTAAGAAGACATAAATTGTGAGATGCAAACATTTTCTATCCTTGTCATGGATAGTTCAGCTTACCATAACCTTGCTTGATGGCTAGTTCAGCTTCATGATCCTATCCGTAAAACCTTCAGCTCCCGTTCTTTGAAGGATTTTCTTGAGTTACGTAATATTCTGGAGAACATTTCGGTGAGTTCCCCACAAAAGATGTATTCAATTGACGTTAGCTCACTATTCACAAACACCCCATTACATGAAACAGTTGATTATTTGTGTAGTTCTATTCTGATTCGTAATATTTCGATACCCATTCCTGTCAACTACCCCAAATAATTCATTCTTATATGTACGGAAAACATTCGGTTTGATTTCGATGGATGTGTTTATAAGCAAGTTGATGGTGTAGCAATGGGCAATCCACTGGGTCCAACATTGGCTGAAATTTCTCTTGGAATGGTCGAAGATGGACCATCGGATTATATTGACCATCCCTTGCTTTATAAGTGGTATGTCCATGACATCCTGATATTCACCAGTTTTGATAATTTTATCACTCTTTTACATCAGTTTAATTACACTCATCGAAATCTCCGTGTCACTCACGAACAAGAGCTAGATAACTCACTACCATTCTTAAACTTCCTTATTTCTAGACGTTTAGACGGTACACGTAGTTGATCTGTTTATCGAAAAGCCACATGGAGTGGACAGTATCTACAATTCTATTCATTTGCGCTCGTGGCTTACCAACGTAGTTTGGTGCAAACCATTTTTCACCAAACAAGGAAAGTACGCACAGCCGACCACCTAATGAGCGGCTGTTGAAGAGTGTTCTGCCTGTGAATGGACATCCGGCCAAATTTATTGAAATTCGAACAAAACAGTTAGAACTCGAACACTGGTCTTGATTATAAAAATACCAGTGTTCGAGTTCTAACTGCTTTGTTCAAACTGCTCAAGGGAACCAATTATTGAAATTCATTGCAAGGAACGAGTGGTCACCGCTCAACCACAATCAGCGCTGAAGAAGCAGGTATTTATCACCCTTCCTTACACAGGTGACCACAATATTACCGATGTAAGTGGGAAGTAGAAATCAGCCATTGATTGCACATATCCCACAGCGGAATTGCGCTTGTTGCTTTCAACCCGAAGGATGTCTCTAATGTCCCGATCGTTAATTATCGGAAAACTTTGTCTTTCATGTTAGCTACCAGTTCACTTGCAGCTGCGGTGACTCATACATTGGCAGAACGGACTGAAACATACAACAAAAGAAGGCGGAGCACATCCCCAAGTGTGTGAACAAATGTCGGGTGTAGGGTCATCAATACTTTGGCTTTTTTTCCATGCGCGAGTATCCACAACAGTTTGTTTCGATTGCTCCTGGAAGTATCAATCATAACAATATCTGTATTTTTACGTCCGCCGTTTACTGAACAGGAATGCGTAAGTTAAAATTGTCCTGTCTAAAATTGCTGAATGCTTCTCCAATTGGACTGACGAATGCACTAAGAGGCGGAAAGCGCTTAATAGCAGGCAGTCTACACGACTGAGCTTCACCCTCTGTTGTGGAGTAGTGCGATGCAAACTGTGAAAACAGCACTGACAGTCAGAAACTTTACAATATGCTTCCTTAAGTACGCATCGGTGAACTAAGTGAACGTTAACCGACCCATTCCTGTACACCAACCGCAGTTCAGTATACTGAAAATCGATGGACAGGCCAGGATGTTTAGGCTGGGTCCTGAGTTACATAAAACAGTCTGCAAACGGCACTATCCCAACCCTGATCTACTGAACCTTCTGCTGCACCAGACGTTCCAGTTCTTTCCGTCTGCCCAAAAATTGCATCACCGCCCTGTTACATTGCAACGAACACGTGTACTGAAATCTCTGCTGAGTCTGGCCCGTCGACTTCTTCAATGTGCAATTCCGATCACAGGACAAACGATCAATGGACAATATACAGGTGAACCATTCTGGCCATGCGCCTCCATGTACACTAAGCTACTTGATTCAATCACTTGACACTGTTCCTTTGCACGTTCCGTCTTCAACGACTCTCCTCAATCAGTTGCTGCTACACTTCCACAAGCTTAAATATTGATACCAAATTGTTAAATGTTAGTCTTGATCTTCCTTTGTTCGGGCACAATGCGCGATCCTGATTCGGCCTTCATCACTGATAACACTGTGCAATCGTTTTTAAGGTTCAAATTTTCAACAGTTAAGGAGTCTTGTTTCACGTCCTTATGTGTTTATACCGCAGAGCTGATTTTGTGTTCACGGAGGGTCAAAAAGCGTTCCCATTGAAAGTTTACAGGTCAGGCAAGAAAAGTGCAAATGATCGGGTGTCTGAGTTAACTTCAACAGTCAACCAGATTGTCGGTTGTCCCATCGTGCACGCACAACGTGACTCAGTTCATTCGCGTCCGCAGTCTGCGAAACCTACACAATTTGTTTAGCATGTCTCGTTTTCGATGCGTCCGTAACACTCAGCAATAACGATGATGAAAACAATTAATTTTGAAAAACTTCTATCATGTGAAGTGCACGATAATGACGAGGCTGAGAGGAACAGCAGTAAGTGTTGACAGCAGATACAAACGTTTGTGAGTAACGCGCTCTGAGAAATATGCTGCTTTTGAACGCGAGATTGTACTTCCTTGCTTTCGATGATAACGTGAGTGATGTTAATTTTTTGGCATTCTCACACCACTGAAACGGCGCTAAACTAGCACGGAAATGTAGTCCAGGTATTACATGCTTGTGTCCACTCTGACTGTGAGTAGAGGAAAGCAAAGTTGGATTAAGCAACGGGACACAATACATAAGTTAGTGTTATGTAAAGTCGAATCATCCGGACAAACTAATCAAGATTCACTCTACGTGATCCTGGTAGCAGATTCGGGGCTGGAAGAACAGACGGTCACGTATTTACAGCGAATATTTCAGGCCGAATGCTTTATTGGGGACAGTTATAATTCTTGAAATAAGTTCTCCACGAAAGTACAGTATTGTTGTCTGTATATTTTATCCCGCTTTTACTCATTCCTGTGCACCGTACTCCATCGCATTTCCAAAATTGATTGACAAAGTTGAAAAGGTTTCAGTGCGTAAATGCGTCGAAGTTGTTACGCATCACACGATTGTCGTTCATGAGATGAATCGTTTAATGGCACGTGACGGGCTGATCACGCCAATCTGGACGAAGGGTGAGAGCAGTCTTGATCCAACGTTTTTAATCCTCATTCTAATTGATGTGTAAATCCGATATGGATGTTTTACTGACCGTGTGTGTAATCATGTTTGTGTGGTTTCCCTCATTGTGACCAATTTCTATTGGTTTATTTGAGAGTCACTCTGATTGAATAATAGACTTCTTCCCCGAATTTTCCTATTGACTTTTCAATTAATAAGCCTTCGTTGCGTACAATGCATTTCGACAGTCTGAATTCGAGGCCTGACACACACGTCCCAAGCGTATGCGGCCATCACGCGATGATATAGGTATCATAGTCCAGGGTCCAACAATTAAACGGTGGGCGATGACTATAAGCCAACGTGCTCGATAAAATGATGGTGTGTGTTTCATCTAAATAACGTTGCTCACTGGATGGTCAACATTGCCGTAAATCATGGGGTGAGGAGATGTACTGAGACGTTTTTAAAATAATCTGACTGCGGTGTCACAATCGGACTAGGGAGGTTTTTCGCTTCAATTTGCATGAAAGTCCACCTGGAACACATAACCCGAGAGGTTAGTCATGTGAACACCAAGTATCCTGGCCTAAAATAGGGCGACAGGGATTAAAATTATGCTGTTGAATTTTTAAAAAAATACTGTGAAATGCCAAAATACTCAGCGAAAATAGTAGAAAATTGTAGGACATATGAAATTCAACTAGAAAGTTTATAGTTTAGAACTTCATGAGAATTCATATAGACTAACTAATCACAGATTGCCTTATGTCAGCCATTTGTGACAGATGGTCGTGACATCCAGTTTAAAAATTATGGATACGAGCAACCTAGATGAAATTTCACAGCACGATATACGTGTAATAAACGTAATTGAGCTAAGACTTTTCTCGTTTTTTTATGTACAATGTTGCAGCGCATGGTGCGGTTAAATGGCCAGTTTGCAAAAACATACGTTGTTATCGTTGCCGCAAACGAAAGTCACTTTAAATTCGATCTGTGTTGCTGTTACCCTATGTGATTTGCTTCTACCTGTTGTGTTTTACTGTCACAGTTCAGACTATTCTTTAATATAAACCGTCTTTGTGTCCCGCTCATCTCGCGGGTTCTCTTACTTCCGAGACTGGGTTTTCTGTTCTACCCGGCTCTCGTTGCAATTTTCGAAAGGTTGCTATCTACAGGCTCTTTTCTACCATTTTCATGGCAATGCTGTCAGCCATCTGCAAAACTACTAGCCAACACACTTACCTGTGGCAGGCTAATGTAAATCCATTCTGCCTGGAGGTAACAATGAGTTTATCATAGAGTGTACCGCTCGTTCGGTTGACATTGTCTAATCGTCACAGCCGTCTTCGACGAAAATCGAGGGGACAGTCTGAGGATACTCAATCTTTATCGATTATACCCACTATAAACTTGGTCATGTTCAGTACCACGAGCTCGGCTGTGGCATTCATAGCGTTTCTCTGGTTCACTAATATCAAATACATTCGAACTGAGATGTGTAGCTAGCATGATGTTTTGTTGACACCAGCTTTTTCAGACTGACTAGTATAGTTACTGCTTCACCGATGTTATGATTGAGTTGGCCAGTTAGGAAGAGATCACCTGAAAGTGTGTAGACGAAACAGACGAACTCTGCCACTCTGATAGTGTGGTTAACGGTGAAGATGCTGGGAGACGTTGCTGAGCTTGTGACCAATGATACTCATCCTCTCCAGACTGACAGCGGATTGGGAGTCTAGTGCAGTGGAGTTCAGCGATCGTAATATACTACTGATACCGCGGCTATTCAGTAGCAGGCATATTTCTTGACAACCTACAAGCCACAAGAAGACTGCAAGAAGGATCATCAAGGTGCAGCATCACCCATAACAGTCCCTGCTACTCAATGGAACTGAGCACTGACATCTGTGGTAGCCGTGACTATCTGGGGCTGAATACTGCGTGTAAATGAGTGTTTTTGTGTCAGGTTTGGTTTACATGCTTAACCCGTGTATTGCTCTGTCTAATAAATAACCCTTGTGCCATCCGCGTTCTTGGATCACAACACTAGGCTACATGGTATTCGCAGGAGGCGCATAGCGTGGTGAAAGTTGCCAGTGGTCACGTGCATTTGGATTTTTGTTAGACGGTTCAGAAGGAATAAATAATTCGGTGGATATTGCCAGATTTAGAAGACTGACGATAATAGGATTATCAGTGTTACAAAGTTAGTGAGAAGTAAACGGAAGAGAAACATCTCCATGGTCAGTGAACACACTCTAAGAGTAGTTTAGTAAGCAACAAACAGGAATGGTCTGAGAGCAAGTGAATGGCTGGACTTACTGCCACCATACCGCAATGGTTCTGGTGAACAAGGGACGACAGGCCATGGCAAGCTGGGGCCTCTATGAAGTGAGACAGCAGACTGCACAATACCAGGATACAAGCTTAAGCAGGTTAAGACCAGCTGTCCAGCTAGGGGGATCACATGACCCAGCCAATCAGACGCAAATTGCAGTGTCCACAATTCATAGTTATATTTCATAATTCGTTTTTGTATATACCGTTCTGTTACCTTCATTTGTACACTTGTTTGAAACCGTCACCATCACTTTTTGAATTGAATCGTCAACACAAATAAACGGGAGTTACCGCGCATCATCTCTGTCATTCCTTCTTATGGTGATCTGTTCAATCCAGCGAACCTTGACTTATCTGTGAGTCGTTCCTATTTTACTGATATGTCTTCCGTTTGATTTGTACGCTTACCTTTTGAGCCTATCTGTTACCGTTATCTCTCCTTTGATATTATCATATTTCGGTCATTTTCATCATATGATTGATTTGTCCACTACAAAAAAAAGGCGCACTGGAGTGTTGAGAATGGCGGACCAGGCAAAGGTGCACACAGCACAGATACGCGAAGGCTGTCTGCGGGGACATCTAACAAGCTACATCAGTAGGGTACAAAAATGTGAAAGCCAAGTTTGGATGTGGTAACTGGGAAATGGAGGAACCTGGAGAGGAAGGGCGTGTAAGGCACTAGGGAAGTGTAAACCAAACTTCAGGGTGAAGTTAACTAAAAAGGTCAAAATCAACCTTATATTCAGTACAAAGCGTTCATGAAGGAGGTAGGAGAATTAATGACAGAAAATGACCGCAGAATAATGACAGATCAGTGTAATGCTACGGCGCTCCACCGCCTCGTTGAAATGGTCTAAAAAGCCGTGGTTTTCATCCCCACACACGTAGCTACTAAAGAGTGTGTTTCTGGGAGAGACACTACTGTAATACGCGTAGACGAGAAAGAAATGCATTCGTAGACTCTAAGAAAATTTATTGTCAATTGGCCCTGACAAATTAGGTTGCCATAATCAGGCCGCTGAATGATCTGACTGTCAAACTTTTATAACCCGGTTCAACCAATCACTTGAGGAGGCTGTCTTATGTGAAGGATGGGACAGAACGGTGGTGCCACATATCCATTTAATACTAATGAAAGGTTACAGACCAGTCGCCCGTGAAAACGACGTTCATTATTGCAGACGTTATGAAAAGGATACTGAGGAGCAGAGTAGTTGAACATCTTACAAATCACTTGCTTATGAGTGCTAGCCAGCATGGTTTTTTAAGAAAAGGCATGTCTAACCAATCTGTGTTATGAGGCCCATCTCCTAACCAAACGGCCAGTAAGCATCACGGTACATCGATCAGCCGGCCCGGTTCGGATGGTATGGTCGTGAGTGGTGGTATGGTTTCACTCGGTCAATCAGATTGCAAGTGTGCGGTCGAACGCCTGTGCGCTATCTGGACTATTTCCTCGCTTTGCTTTCTATTGTCCTCTGTAACGTGATTTACTCTGACTCCCTAAATGTCGTATATGACTGTTTAATTTGATTCGCTCTAAGTTTGTCGGCCATTTACGGCAATTATTTCGTCCCATAAATTTAGGGTTTCTGTGACCTAATTTTGTCTCACTGTTCCAATAAACCGTGTTGTCGCGTCTCTTCTCATTTATCGGTTTAAGGTCAAGCTACTGGGTGCGTACCCAAGGCGACAATCCAACAACTTGTCATGTTTCCTGGAGGAAACCGCTAAGAGATTAGATAATGATGAAGAGGTCAAAGTTGGCTACACAATTGTTTCTTTACAGCTTTTGACCCGTTAAACTGTGAGTCTATCCAATGAAGTCTGTTGCTGGACAGAAGGAATTTTAAACGCTCGAACGTTGTCATTTGCGATCGGGGCGGTTAGCGGGGTGTCCCAAGGCTCTACGCTCGGTTCACTACTATATCTAGCATCCTCAAATGACGCTGTACATGAGATTAAGAACCCTTATCTCTTATTCGTTGACGATGTGAGGATAGTGGAAAGCTGTGAGAAAAGCATAATAAAAGAAGGCTCGATTCGGTTGGTCATTTGGATCGGGTTATGGGGTCTTCCTCTGTATGCAACCGAATGCTGCCACTAGTTATATGTAAGGGATCAAGACCGATTACGACATCTGGGTTACCATAATAACGTATCTTGATGATGAGAGTAAATGAAATGAAAGATTCGGGTGTTATAGTAGTCAGTGATTTTAGACCAACGGTACACTGCCAACAGGCTACAAGGCAAGGCTCAGTTCCAGTTGGAAAATACCTCAACATCTAGAAAAATGGATGTGCTCGTCCTATTGTATGAGTTATCCGACAGGTCGTACCTAGATTATTAAGTACAGGCTCCCTACGTTGAAAAAGACAAAGATATGGGAGAAGATACCGAAGCTATCAATCTGAATGGTAACTAGTTTTAAAAGGTTCGGTTGTGATGAAAGATTACAACTCACTCCCTTCTTTCTTGGGAGGAGAAGGTTGGGAGGCAACCTGAGTGGGACATTCCAGATAACAGAAGAAACCTCTGATCTTGGAAAAATAACAACCATTCCAGTGTCATATATGTTCACACCAGAGATGTAAAATGTCGCATCTTGGTTGTTGCGGAGGCGATCAGAATTCGACTGCAAAACTCTAATCTGTGTGTGCAGAAGTCTTTTGTTCAAGAACTGAAGTCGCTATGGCCTACCGTCGTTGGAACAGTTGACACGGCATCATAGTAACCATGTCCGTAATCCCCAAATCACACTAGATTCACACTGTATTAGGTTCCACAAAATCTTGACTTGATAACTAATTCCATATTTATTGTATTGTATTTGGCATGAAGATGACACACCGAAAACGACTTTGTTCGCCACGTTTTGACTTTTGATGAAATCTCCGGGTATACTTGAACAGCACTTCAGTTAAGTGGGCTTATGAG
Source organism: Paragonimus heterotremus (assembly GCA_013368495.1). Lineage (NCBI taxonomy): Eukaryota > Metazoa > Platyhelminthes > Trematoda > Plagiorchiida > Troglotrematidae > Paragonimus > Paragonimus heterotremus. The sequence continues at coordinate 25,426 of LUCH01002148.1, read as the reverse complement.
CTTAACAATGCACGATTGCAAGCTATTGAAATCTGGGGCTGACACATGCTCACGTGCGAATGTTCCTCTCAGTGGGTCGTAAATGTTTGGAATAGGCTACCTGTCAATGTAATCAACAGCAACACGAGTGATGGAGCCACTATAAATGTCTTTTTGGGGACAGCACTTTCTGATTCAACTTGCGGAGAATAGCGAAAGTAACTGTTTCGTGCCTACGCGTAGTGTCATTTGAGGGTTTGATTGCAATAATGTGTATGATCAAGTATTGCTGTTGTAAGTATTTGACTGACTGGTGGTCTGAATGAACAGAGTATGTTTGCTCGGATGGCCTAGGAGGTATGTTGTACGCATGTGATATGGGCATGTAACTACAACATATGTAAACATGCCTTACATAATGACCACGATGTCGCACGAAAACGTGTACTCAGGTATATGTTCGAATCGTATGTTTAACTGGTTGGGTTGTGTCATGGTATATTGTGTATGCATGAAAAGTCGAAGTAGCAAACTGTTTTCGGCAATTCGCATATGGCATACACAGTTGCAAGGGATTCATTGAACGTATAAATAAAACTGAAATATGGTTATACACAATGGTAACAGTCATGGGAACTGTGAATGATTGTCGAACCGGTGCTGGTGGGTGTACGGTCCACCTAGGCTACGTTCCTGCATGTGCATGCACAGGCGCACACACGCAATCGCTCACACGTGAACCGTCCCGTTTCACACCTGCCGGTTGCAAAGGTCACGTGGGCCCAGATATGCTATGTACTTTCCTCATCGGCTTGTTATTGGCTCATCGATACGTTCGAAGTAAACTGCATTCATTGCTACATGTAATTCACTGTCATGCTGGCTCAGCTAGAATACACAAGGTTACTCCTGTCTCCCTTCAATTCTCACTTCAGTGCGTAGTAGACATAACTGGATTTGTTTGCGTTTGTGTTGTGTTTACGTGAAGCGGATGACCGGTATGTCAGAACGTATTGATCAGGTCAATGGGTGAATAAGGTGCAGACAGTTTACTCAAGTTCACCAGTAACGATAGAAGACATACGTCGCGAGATGTCAACACTTCGGTTAATCCCTTCTGTCAAGAACGTAAAACACTGGAATGTCTTCTATCGTTAATGGTGAACTGGATCAAGGGAACTCAGTGTTTTAAATTTCTCAAGGTTTACTCATGATTGGCCATGGAATGTGTAGGGCTTGTAGGAATTTCTTTCGAGAGCACAGCTGGGAGTTGTAGAGTCCGATTGCGATCATCCCTGATATCGACAACCACCTCCCTCTGAAAACTCGCGAATGGACGCGGGATACCTTGCAAACAATTTTGAAGACTGTCGACCGTGACCTGCTGTTCCGTATCGGCCAGGTGCGATCCAATAGCTCTCGAAATGAGTTTCTTCACACCGTTACAAAACCATTTCGGAAGGTACTCACATATCTGCCTTGGAAAACTGTCTTTAAGATGTTACTGTAATACTCGGAATTAAGGACTTCGAATAGCCCTAGAAATCGTACTCGGATTGAAACCTCCCACG
>LUCH01002148.1:13200-23686 GCA_013368495.1 Paragonimus heterotremus | reverse complement strand
TCAACGCGACGTTTGGATTGGTTCTTTGTTATAACTCCTATTGTGTCAGGGTTTGGATAAGCGGTGAATCGAATAGATTTTCACCACAGTTACACCCATATTAGTTGACCCTTATATAAAATGGTCATCCGTGCGGCATGGTAGGTCTTGGCTACTGTATTTGTCAATTAGCTGGACCTTATTTTAGCTAAGCCTCCCCAAAATTTTCCCATCATCCTACACTTATTTCCGTCATCTCCGCTGTTTATTACTTCATCATTCTTTTCCTCTTTCTATACTCATACAAGAGCGGTCGTCTTGACTGGAAATGGTGGTTGCTTGAATCAGTAACTAAAACTGCAGCCTTCGTCAGTTTGCCTCCCACCAAAATGCCACCCACAAGTCAGGATGTGGTAATGACTATCGGTAATACAGTTAGAGTACACATGTAGCCACTAGGTTTTTGTTCTTGTGATCCAGGTCAGCGGTTATGGTTGGGAATACACTCTATTCAATGCACCCGACTGATATAACTCTGGGTACCTAGTGGTGTGCCAAAGATGACTGACCTAGTAACGCTAAGCAACGTGACAATAGTAGCTGTAAAAATATGGTAGGAAATTATGATTAGATTTCATTTAGACATATACTCGTGATACTTAAGATGCGACTAAAGACCGACCACTTCGTCGACGGTTTCAACATCTTCGTTTATTTGTTATTACCTCCAATTTTGTAGTCAGGATTGGTTAATATATTTACAATGGACAGTTTATTCTGTATGCTTGAGAACCGTTTACCTTCGTTGAACACTGGGGTAGGTGCCTACGTGGAGGCAATGTAGGTTCCTGTATAATCGATCTAAGTGATTTTCCGGGTTGCGCTATCAGTTAGGTATCCGTATCAGTTTGAAAATGCGTCTGCATCCTGTGCTTGTGGTTCAGTTACTCGGTTGCAAGTGCGCTTGGAGCGTATGGATCGGTTGGACAATACTGACACTTCGTTACTCTCGTGTTTCATTGCAAATTACGAAATGCGTTTGCGGCTGTTTCATTCTACTTTCAGAGATTCTATATAGTGCGGACAAAGATAAGAAATAGAGCATGGAGTAGTCTCGACAGCCGTAATGTTCCAGGGGAGAAAATTTTGATCAAAGTTAGCGCACGGTACTCAAAATGTCTACGGGAAAACTATGAACAGGGAGTTTCTTTTCTGCTGTCGCAACACCGAATGCCCTTAGAGTGTGTCAAACGCCTGGCTCTTTAACCTATGTACCCTAGAATAATAAACTCAACTTTGGCGAACTATAGCGGCAAAATGCAGAGTACCTCCTTTTTGGAAGAGTCGGCCGAGATGTCTATTTGAATGCAAAGGTTTAAAACAGATGAAAGTGGTGTTCAAGTCCTGTTGACTGGTTAGCGGCATCCGAAACGGATTAGCCTATCACAGTGATCGAAGCCAAAGGACGCCTGCGCTTTAAACCATCCCCCTAAGTGGCTTGCGCTGCACCACTTGCAGTTCTTCTCAAGTTCAAATCTTGTTCAAAACTTACTGAATATACACAATGAACTACACAAAACTCACGACAAAGCTATCGAGGCATTCAGTATCTTATGAAAAATAACGTCACCGTGATTCTCCCAGTAGACATCTTTGTGTTTAACCAACTGAGATAGTCACATATCACAACACTTCCAAAACTCGTTAATCTTTAGGGAATCAGTGAAAGAATTTGGGAAGTGACGGAATCACAACCAGTGTAGCAACAATAATAAATGACATTTCTGATAGTTGCATTCATTTGTACATTTGATGATTTTGCTTTTTCACCTACCTTTGTTTTGGTCAAGCTACTTTTGTAATATCCGTCCCGGGGCTACAATCACAATTCTCGCCGTGCCTTGCTAGCTTGACGTGCTCTCTCTGTACACTCTACTTTCCAGGGTCGATACAAATACACGAGGGTCAATGCGCTGAGTCCTTATTTTTCATTGTCGATTGGTTTTCGATAATGAGCACACACTGGGTATTATTCTATTGGACCAGTTCCAACACCAGAAGGCCACTTCAGAATGTGGTATCTCGGAGTAAAGCAACAGGAGGATATCTTTTCATTTCAGCTTCAGAAGCTCAATATGTAGTTCTAGCATTTTCCTCACAAATGAATAAGAGTGTATTGGAATCAGTCCATTACATTCTCCCATATAAAACATTATTGCATCGCTAGACCATAGTAGTCTGATACACGCGCTAAACGAGTACACCTCCAGATAGTCCAGATTATTAGATGAGAAATGAAGAGTAGCCATACTGACAAGTGTTCCGATAAGGGATGATGCAGGGCGTATGTAAGTGGACAAAATATTCATGGAACAACATGTTCTCCTGCAACTGTAGAGATGAACAGACGCACGAGTCCATACAATTTGATGACACAGGAATTATCAAAATGGTTGAATCACTCACGTCGCTGCTAACAAATGAGCCCCAAACTATCGCAAATCACCGTCAAAGCTCTTCAAATCATAACATCAAATCGACATTAGCGCCGATCCACAAACTCTACTGAGTCTGAGATAAACAGCACAACTAATTCGCAGGCGGTTTAGTAACAAAAAAACTTACAATCCTTTCGAAGGCAATCCCAGTACACCGCATCACGCTTATCAGAGGAGTCGAGATTAAAGTGTTTCTCGTCACTAAAGTACGTGATCCCGACGCAACGGTGGACAAATCTGGTTTCCTACAACGCAGAACCGATGTATTGCAATATTATTTACATGGTTCGTTCGGAAGCAATCAGCAAAAAAGCTGTTCCTGAGTCCGCTGCACTTCGTATTGCATATGATCCCAACTGAGAGAATCTGCGTGTGTCGAATTCAGATCGAACGGAAGTTTGCTCTTTATTTCTGTTGTTTACGTACGGAGACAAACCACCACAAAGTTCTCGTAAGGTACTGAATAGTGTTATAGTTGTGCCAAAGGGTCCACTTCCAAATAAGGTGCCTGAGAGTAATTAGACCATTCGGTAAGCCAACCGAGCGAGAAAACTTACCATCGAAACCTTCTGCGTTCTGAACCATGTGACACACAAATAAAACGATATCATTTTTGTTACATTCCTATAATTGACGACGAACATCTGACTTCCCTCTACCCAACAAGGAAGTTTAACATAACAGAGGGTAAGATGATTGTAGGTGGAAAAAAGTTGTTAATTATTTCTCAATAATAAAAAGGCATTGTCTACAGTTTATTGCAAAATACAGTGAAAATAGTTTAAAAACGACCGGTTTCACAAGGTCATCACATTTTTAAAGATAGAGGCCTAGAGCAACGTACATTTTAGTGCGTATATCGAGTGGATTCGTTTGACAAGTTGGCAAAAGAACAGGTAAGACTTTGCTTGGCTTCCTTTATCGCCAGACGAACCTCTTGAAGCCAGATTGATAATTTACGTTTATTAGCCTGCAACCTTTCTACGGTTTGCGCCAGTTGATGGAAGCGAGCCTTATTTGCCACTCGAGACCGCCTGGACGCCTCGTTATTTCTTCGACGTCGTTCTAACCGTTTAGCCGTTTCACCGTTTGAGACTTCTTGAAGAGACCCTAGGAGATCGCCTGACAAGAAGGAATTGGTAGAGGGAACATTGGTCCTGAGTGAGCATGAATCCCTATTTCCCACGGAATCCAGGCCTTCTGCTTGCAGGACCTAGAGTGATCGATAGAAAGACCTTTTTGGAAACCTACCTTAGAAAAGTAACTATCCAATTCATCAGAAACTTCACCTTTCTCGAAGAATCTAAGAAAAGCGTCCGTTAATTCAGGTAGGTCAAATGAATTCGCTTCGCTAGAGGCCAAGGCGAGATCAATCACCGCACCGAACCCGTCGTTCCCAGTATCACAAACGGGTAAAGCCGAACAGTCATGCGCCGATTGTAACCCGTTCTCTGAATTTGTTTGCTCAATATCTAAATCACATGTAACATCAGAATATTCTAACTGCACAACTTCTGCGGAAAGATCAGGTTTTCGCCTTCTACGCAAAACTTTCTTGGTTGAAATGGCTGATCTAGTGACGAGACTGTTCACGTTCAGACGGGTTCGTTCAGGGCCGCAGACGCTAGACACAATCTGTGATGACACACCGCTTGGTAAATTCGAGGTCATCGGCGGCTGAGTAGCCTGACCGGACTGATATGTATGCGTTAAACTAGTTGAAGTGGTTCGATGAGTGAGAGAATCAGGTTGAGATTCTGACAAAATATCAAGTTGACAGTTTTCTACAAAGTCAAAAGCAGTTGATGAAAGACATGCGAGCGCATCCGGCAGACACAACTCTATCAGTTCAGTAATGTCAACAGAATTTGGCGGGAACGAACTGGCATCGGGTGAAAGGGATCCAGGTGTATACCAATCGGATTCAGAGCCAGGTGCTACTGAGGTTGATTCGCTGTTTGAATTGAGAAAACCTGAATAATGATGGAACGCGAAACAGGTTTGTAAATCGTGTGGCAGGAATAATACAAATCATGTAAAGTGCAAGTGGTAGGAATATCTTGGGCTCAAAAAGAATGTAACTTGAAAAATGGCAATACTTTATTGATTAAGGCAAACCGGTCAAATTAGGCTTTCCTCAGTCCGAATGGTTATCGTATTCTGTACGCATCAGCTATCGGACGCTTAATTGCAAGCGGATAGATGCCGTGTGCACGGCAGGCGGTCACGTGAGCGGTATCTGTCGTTAATTCGAATGGATCGATAATGCAACCTGTTGCTGTTAAGTCGTGACATTAAAATTGACAACACCTACGGATGGAAATAAAAGCAGAATGGCTCGGTGAGGTAAAATCTTAGAAGAACTGTAATCATGTTCGGTGTTTGCAATGGCACGTTAACGAGAGGTATGAAACAGTTACTAATTTACCCCCGTTACAACCGCGAATATTAAGCGCCACAAACAATTAGCCTCAGTGACCAGCACCGAATTGATAGACAGCTATTTCGAGCCAGTTGTGTGGTACCAGTATCGTGAAGGCGGGGGATCAAATGGGTGATTTGTAAATAGGTGTCAAAATGGTAGGTCAAACGCTTATCCACCACACCACGGGACCGCAATGATTGGGGTTGCAGGAAGATATGTAGGTCACTGTACCTACGCCAAAAGGAAGTGCAATAATAAAGAAAGGCATGTAAGCACTAACATTTCAGCGTAGCCGCTGTGTGCTATTTTGATGCTCACCTAAGTAACTTATCGCTTCTACTTTCGTTTACGTGTCTATTTTTCTTTCTTTCTCTCCCAATATAACCAAAGTTTTCTTCTCAGTTGTGACATACTTGATTGGCTGATGTGACAACGTTATTTTACTGTCCCAAGGCGCTACATGTCTGTGGAGTGTTTTCTTCATATCGACTACCTGGAATACATATTTCTTCCTATTCATAATTGCATTTGCGGGATACCATTTACTACAGGGTCTTTACGAGTTGACCAAGACAGTCTTCTAAATTTGATAGACCTCGGGTGCATAAATTCCGGTAGAACATTTGTCGTATCATACTGTAAGCCTAACGGTCATCTACAGTGACTAGAACTCGTTGAATCTTTTGGTCTTGCGTTCATCCGTATTTCCATTTTTATAGAGTGGTTGTGGTGCCTCTGCCCTAGGAGTTCCCTGTCTCTTAGTGTTCATATAATGTGCACCATAAATAACTGAGCACCCTGTGGGATTGTCAACATCACCTTGAAATGGTCTGAGGATAAGTGTTGGTCGACTTAACCAGCTGAGGGTGATATTACCAGAAATACCTAACCAAATTAGATTAATTTAATCGACTAGGTTGAAGCAAAGCACGCTGCCAGAACTTGCTAGACACACAAGGACAGGCAAACTCACTCTCAATGCTCTTTCAGTCGTATATAAAGCAATATTCAGAAACTAAATCACATTGTTTATATGTTAACCAAAGCCAGAGTCGTCTAACATATAGCAGAGTCGAACTGTTCAGCTATTGGTGTAAAAGGATTGAATGCAGTGGCGCTTAATGCTTTCGGAAGTCCCTGGATTGTTAAACAAAACCAGGCTTTCAGTCTAGTTCATAGGTTTTCCATACCAGCAGAGAGTGTATGCACAACTACCTTTCCTCAGTGGAACACGACAATCAGCCGACATTGGCGTGGCTCACTTCTTTTCTCGCAGACAAATATTTCGACCACAATGTTGAATCCGCATTTGTTTTCCTTTCGGTTGGTGTCAGATCAAGCCATTTTGAATACCAGTATGGCAATTCGGTATAAAATGGAGGATCAATTCATCCTACGTTACACACAACACCTCAGGGTTCAACGTGCGCAACCGTGACCACGTCGGGTTGAATGAATCATTGTTTCAGTAGGCAGCTGTTGGCTAACGTAATGAGGAAACGCAAGCTACGCGGGTGTTTCAAGTAAAGGTTCAGAATTACCAAAGTACATTTACAATCTTTCACTCCGTACAGGTAGTTACGATACTGAATGCAAAAGCCAAAGCAGCCCTATATACCCCACTGAGATCTTGAGAAAAGGGAAATTACTCAGTTTTTGTATTACATCTCAATGCTTCCGGGTTTAGATGGTAATTTGCTCCGGATCATACGGGGGAAAAGAATCGGGGGATGTAAGTCCATTTATCTAATTCAATCAGCTCACCTTGAAGACCTACTGTTGACTAAACGTACCATTCACGCAACGTTTTCCTCAAAGCGCAATCTGACGATTCAGTGTCCTGATTTATGTACGTGAACGCCGAGAAAACGGATTAAACTGCAAAATTGGAATCAGATAAGCTTACAGAGTGGAATAAAAGAGTAGACCCAGAGGTAGTAACTTTGAAGCTACCTTAATACTACCTACTCGTGGTCCAAGTTTAACAAAGTCCAGTAATCCAACATCCAAGAGTGCCAGCCCACATCATTCGTCTCACGTTATTTTGATAGAAATAGACGGTATATATCCTCTATTTGAAGGTTAAAAATTGCCGATTCAAATGAAAAACCGTTCTTCGAACGTTGATGACATGTAGATAACTTGAATAAAACTGGAGTCAGCACGGACGGCTGCCAGTAAAAACATCCTTATTAGAGTCCGAACATGAAACTCCCGAAAATCATGTTTGTGAAAAAGTTGGAAAGCGGACGTTTACCTTTTGTAGTGCTCTGACTGTTCTCGTCACACTGCAGGCAATTAATTTACCTATTAACATATGCATTTACTGGCAGATATTTGATCAATGACGGATCCCGGTTCATATCACCACACAATGGTCACGGCTGATAGTTGTAAGTAACAGATAAGCACTCAGCTCCGACCTACGATGTCACCCGCGTGATCAGTGTTACCCTTCAGGCCTAGCCCACCGATTGGTTAAACCATTCTCTCTCACACGCGCACTTCGCGCTACCTGTTCGTCTGTGACTGCTGCCGTCAGACTCTAGCCAAAGTTTGGCACGCTACGCGAGTTACGTTACCACATCGTTGATTAGTCAATCATGGGTAATCTCGACCAAGTAGCGCATGTATATAGTGTACGTTTCGAAGGCGCATGCTTGCAACTAGCCGCGTGCTTCATCGGTGCTGACGGGAACGCTCAAACGAAACGCGTCCATCGATCGCTAACATTGTCCAATCAGAATACGGCTAGACTAAACGGAAAAAAGCAGCATGGGTACGAGGTAACAACTGCGAGAATAACAACAGACACAAATCGACTTACTGCCGTACTCATGGGGATGAGTGCTCCCGTTAGACTGTTTGATCTGGGGTGCATTTTTGAGTACAAAGTAAAGCGTCGGACATTGTTGAGCTGGCAGCACATCGCCGTTGTTGCCGTGGTGTCCCCGAGAGACTGCCTTGGCTCGACTCGATGGGCCGGCTCGGGCCAATTTATCCGATTCGGCAGGAAGGCATTTTAGTTCACGATACAGTGGATCATTAACGATATTTGAATAGTCTGACAGCGTGGTAGTCAAAATTTGCTGAAAATAATACAGGCTAGGATATCATTGGATTGTATACGAAATCTCAAAGATGATTAAACACGGTTGCACTGACATAAACCTATACCGTGTAAATGTACACGATGGTGTCGTTGTCCGAATAGTCACATAAAACTAATGCCTATTGTGATGTGTTCATGGGCCTGTGCGCATGAAGCGAAAAACTTTAAAACTCCACTAAAAAAGGACTGGTGTACACTAACGAATCGAATACTGCACCCAGGCAGTTAATGTTGCCGAGTCCATCGCGCGGTCACACCGTGTGATAACTCCAATGGACACTGATAGCGTTTTAGCAGTTGCGTCTCTGGGGCTACATCACTGCACAATATCACTGGGCTATAAACCACATTCTGCACCTCCCAGATGCTTGCAGTACGGTCATACAAAACGGAACCACAACAGTCAGTTTTGATGTATCGGCAACCGACCGTCTATTGCGATTAAGCTACCTGATTGTTAACTAAGTTATTGGGAAGGTGTACCATCCCCGCCTTAGACCCCTTCCAACCAGGACAGGGAAACAGTTGGAACTTGGTGACGGGATTCACGTAGCTAACCAAACCAGTACAAAGCCAGTGCGAAATCGGTTACAGTTGTCATTTCATAGGTCAGTGGAAAAAAAACGTAGATACAAACGAGTCCGAGTAATGTGAGCTAAATATTCATCTCCGGTAACACGCAGTAAGATGAACGCTGAGTAGAGTGAACGGTATGCAGGGGCGAAGAGACTAAAACTCGGTTAATCAGAGTTTCTACGCTGGTTAACCTGAAATAGGACCGGAGGTGACAATGTGAAGACACGTATCAGGCGAGAATGGGCTTGCATACTAGATGGCTGCTAATCCTAACAGAAGCGGTCAGCACGATCCAGATTTGAATCTGAAAGAAATGAAAGGTGAACAGAAAACTGCAGAAACGTGGGCCAAGTTATCTGAAAGGCAAGGGTGTTACACACAGTCACCTGACATCGGGTATTCGAAAAAACAAGTGATGGAGATAACCGACCGTTCTTTGTAACTATGACAGATAATTTAACCCTGCCTTATCCGACGTTGCACGAGCTGTCTGTTGTTCACTTCTATGTGTACACCGTGGCACTAGCCGGTCAACAGAAGCGGCAGATCCGGACACAAAAGAACTTGGATACATAAGGCAAGACAGTGTTGAGGCATGAGGAACGGTATGTGACTTAAATACACATGAAATCAGATAACTTCGAGCGGCTAATCAAAACTCAATTTACAATGTCATGATAGTGCCCTCATCTATCAACATGTAACAACATCTCAGGAGGGCAAAGGCTCTTCCATAGTTTAAGTGCTTTTCCACGGGGGACGAAGATGCTAATCACGTGATGTGGTCGGTCTGCGTACGATGCAGTGAGTAGGAAGATCACTTTATCTGAGGCATCGAAAACAGACATGTCCCAGGATTATTACTTGGGTCTCGTCGAGACCGTTGGTACCTGAAAGTACTATCGACCCTCCAAAAGGAAGTATACTATTAAATAACCCTGGCGTGCAACTTGCTGTGACGACTGCACAGTCATTGTACAATGATGAAAAGTCACCCGTCGATATGGAGAAAAATTAATATTTCTATCCTGTCCGGAATAAAAGATGGGGAGAAAAACTAATAGGTGTTGCATCATCCAGTGTTTGTGATGCTGCGCAACCTGCAGGATTGCACGCGGACTTGGACCGTGTCAGGTCGATTGTTGAGTCGAGGACTCCAACTGCTCAGATCCCAAAACCAAATCTCCTACATTTGCACAGGTTTATGGCTGGACAGCATCGTTCACACTTCTCGGTGCTTATATGGTGAACGCTGATTTTCCGTGATTCAGAAAACAAAACTATCGTTAGATGAGCCTCAACTAAGGTTTACTAACAAGTGATACATCAAATTCGAGCTTGTCAGAGTGATCTGTGAGGAATGTGTCTAAGTGATCCGTCCTGAGGACATTGTAATGCAAACTGCGTTTGCCGCTATGAGATTACCACACTGGTTTTTCCAAAAGAGAATTAAGCTCGTGAGTTCGACATGTTTATTTCCTTATTTGGGGTAGTTAACGCAAACACATTTTTGTAATCCCTGAAAGTTTTTCTTAAAAAGGAATGTTTCTCCTTCATGGGAAATAACGTAGGAGACTTCGAATCTGTAGATCAGCGAAACAGCCAGCGGCTAAGCACCTTACGCATCTCGTGTTCTAGGTGACGGAAGCAAGGAGGGTGATGTGTTAATATTGAACAAGTATTTCATGAGAAAATGTATTATAGTGCTTCAGAATCTCTCGTATTCTCTTCGGTCACCAGAAAGAGCTACTGGCTCTCACACGAGGATACCGTTATTCTTCATCGGAAAAGGCTGATCCTACAGATCAAAGTGTAACGCGGAATTCATTGCCTTTCGTAGCCATGGCATTCGTCAGATGTAAACCTCATAGAAAGACTACGGGGCTACTTTCGCTG
>LUCH01002147.1:0-68599 GCA_013368495.1 Paragonimus heterotremus | reverse complement strand
AAGAAACCTAGTTCTAAATATTATTTTCAAGAGTGTATAACCCCGTTGCGATCATACTTTGTACTTCTTTCCAGGCACTTGTGTGGTAAATCTTTTTATCCCAGTTCAGAAGGTTATGCAGTGGAGATAATCGATTTCTCCGAACTAAAAGTTCAGTCACTGTCTTTAAGGATTGTGGTAAGGATGATGGAATTTTTTGGGAAAAGTCGGTATTGCTTGAATGAAACGGGTTCTGTACGTGTACCGGAGTGCAACTCCTGGTCAGGAAAAAAAGTATATTACGATGGGGCAGAAACACAGAGGACGTTAAAGTCTAATGCATCTTTTCAAAACAGGCTGGTTGAGATCTTTCTGTGATTGCGAAAGTTGCAGTGGGGTTGATTGGGCATTTAATGTACGTTACCCGAAGCCCCTGGACTATTCGGCGACAATCCACTCATTTATTAGAAAGATAATTGAACACCACTGTTTGGGTTTTGTCTGCTCATTACACAGGGTCAAACCAGCACAAATTAACATTAGTGGAATGTATGCATGAACATAAGCATAGCCTTATTCAGTTGTCGACGTGTTGCTATTAAAGTAGTACTGTTCAAAATTGGGTTCAAATAATCTGGGTGTTTTGAACATCTGTTAGAAACTCAGTCTTTTATTCACAGTAACCTCAATTCTGAAACTAGTGTAGGTCGAAAACTCTATTAGGATTAATGACATTAGAAGGGCTTTCATAGCGATATCTTAAATGCTTTATGCTACGTATTTGGGTTAAAACGTAACCAGCAGATATAAGTTTGATTCATGCTACAAACACGCAACATAACGAAGCAAAACCAGTATACGGATCAAAGGGAACAGGTCAACGTAAATATACTAGTATGACCGCGTGGTTCGCGAAGCGCGAAGTTCCGACGACGGCACATATATACACACGCACAGAAGTCAATAGTCCAACCAGTCACTGCCAAGGAAAAGACAAAAACGCGGCCCAAGTAGGACTCTAGTTCATCTCACCTTTTCTACTCGGCCTGATGTGTTGCTACGCTGAACAGGTTGACGAGCTGTTCCTGATCGAAGTAGATTCGTGTTTTGAATTTTCTTTTAAGTTCACCTCGTACTGCTAGTGGTGAAGATGAATTGCTGCCGAAGAGTGTTGTGTACAAACGCCTTGTGTTTTCTTTCGTCTCATCTTGCAGTTCACAGATAACTGGTAGACATACGACTTTCGTTTTTGCAGCAGCGGACAAGACAGCGTAACACTTTTGAGTCTGCCCATTTTACACAGGAAAGAAACGAAAACTCGAAGCAGCCTGAAAGGCTGACTGATTTAATTTCTCTTCGGGTTCTGCTTCTCTTAGTTCAAGGTGAACTTTTTCGAACCTTCTTCTTACTTGCCTTTCAAACAGAAATCAGAATTGCGCAGTCGCACAATGGTGATGTCGGCACAAGGGAAAATTCAGAATAGAACCATTTTAGATCGATCTGCAGGCAATTGGCCGACTATCTGGAAAGCATTCTTCTTACTAACAACATAGTTGGAGGCAGCAAACTGAGCAGAATCCGGAAGATTAGTACACCAAAATTCACGTAGGCAAAATCAGTTTCAGGTACTGTATCTGTCGACAGCCTCACATTGTAACAATTTACGTTATTACTTTTGATGTCGGTACACAGTAGCCAGCTGTGACTAATACAGGCAGTTTCTTCAGCAGCAAACCCCCCAACCCCTTGCTTACTTAGGCCTTTAGGTATTAGCAATTAGATCTGCGGACAGGGAAATTGAGTGGCAATTAGTTCGAGCCCGAATGTCATCTTAACCGTCGTTTTTACCGTAAACTGGAGTATAAGTAACTGAATATGTCACTGAATAATTTGTGCTTCATGAACACTATTTCCATGATGACCGTCGCATCACTGAAGAGTATTCTGACGTGGAGATTGCTCTTGTAGTCTTTTTCTCAGCTAATAACAGTTCTGACTTTTTCAAAATGTCAAACTGCGCAGGTCAGGTAAACTTCGTAGATGTTGACACATGAGGAGGAGAGGATGGTTTTGTCCAATGACAGACTTGGAAAGACCAGCATACAGTTTCATTCCATTACACTGAATGCGCGACAAACAATGCCCTTAGATGACCTTATCCTCCAGATCATAATTTCTGTACAGACGGACTGTCGTCTTCAACATCTGAAAGAACCCACCACACATCAGCCGGTTGAATATTGTTGGCCTTGTCGCGTCTCGTTTTATGCAGGGTTAAAGTGGTCTAAAAACAAAGTAACCGACTGAAATTAAGCAACAGTAAAATATTCTGTCATTGTTTGGCATGAACAGTGAATTTACATATTCCGGGTCATTGGGGCTGTGTAACGGATTAAAACAGATGGAAAGACTAATTTCCAGAGTGCACCAGTCAAAAAGCTCTAAACATCAGCGTACATGTACGACGTGCTGTTTCATTCCACGTAGTCTGTGGAGGTAACGCCTGAAGGCTGGCCAGTCATACTGCGACTAGAAAACGCCGTGTAAAACAGTGTAAGTGGAGTAATATTCTGTTTGATTTGTGTGTATATATATGTATGAGGTTTAAAACGAACGATATGTTTGGTTTGAAATGAAAAAGTTTGTACATTCTGCAGCTCACTATACTAACCAGATTTAAGTGTATTTAAACCATATGTAACATTTTTAACTGCACAGTATGCGTATTTAACTCACTGCTTACAGGTAAAATATTACGAAGTTAGTGATTGAATCAGAGGCTGATGAAATTTCTTCTTCTACGGCATTATACAATAAGAATTATATGTGGGTTTGAAGTGGCAGTTTCACATGATTCAAGGCATTGTGTTCAATTGAAATACTTGACTGCAAAAAACAGGCTACAGGACAATGAACAAACTGAGCAAGCTGAAGTTAACATAGTTAAAAATACTGAGTGTTTGTCTTAATCTCTGTGGCTGCTTCAATCACCCGAGTTTACTGAAAACCAAAGGAATGTTTGTTTAAGCGTTTATCTACTCTTAACTGAGATGTGAAGATTGAACGAACAGATGCTGGAAAATGCAATAACCACTGAAACTTTTATGCTCATCCTGCTCGATCTTTTCGGAAATAAACTGAGTTATATGGTGCTATTCAACGAATGAGTGAACTGAGTCACTTTGACTATGCGTGCTCCTGAAACTGTAGGTTTTACGTCAGTAATCTAAAAATTTCGAGTGACCCTGTTACGGAACGTTCTATGCAGGACCAGTTTATCATGAACAAAAGAACCAAAGCATATAAAGAATGACTTGCTATCATGATACCCCAAGTTCAGTCGATGATATGATGAAGAATGAAAAAGGAATATCGTTAACTTTTGCTCTACATTGAACGTCGCATAAATATCGTTTTTGAGATTAATAACGGTCGCTTCCGCTGTTGTGGTCTTTAAGATTAGGGACGGAGATTCACTTATCTGTGACATCGATATGCTGCTCACTGTCTGGACTCTGTCGACCATTTGTGCATGACCTGTAAGCAAGCAGCCTTTTAGCCTAACCTTAGAACTTCTTGAAAGGGACCCGTGAAAATGTTTGTTAATAACTACAGACAGTATGGTGGACAACATTTTGGACGTTCCTGTCTCTCTTCAACATGCTTGAGAATCAAATCTACGACTCAGTAAGTGTCAGAATGCTCTCCCAAACATTCATCTGCCTGATCACAGGATTACGGATACCAGGATTGCCGGAAGGTATGTGAGTTAATTTTCCTAGTTGTGATAGTACAGTTATCTCGTAGACTGAGACCAATCAAATGTTTTGTTTAGTTTACAACCGAACGAGCTACAATAGATGGCTCCAAAAGAGATTGGGAAGCAATTTCTCACAGGTTGCGGGTTTGGTTCCAAGTTATATTTAGGCTGAAGTGAACCAACAAGGCTGAAGCAGCAGTTCATCACCAAGGTGGAAGCCACGGGGATCAATCGGCTGCATTTCTGTCTGATTTATGTCCATGTCACATCGTGCGGTCGTTGAGTTTGAAAGAACTGGATCTACCTCCCGACAATCATGCTTTTAAAAAAACGCCAGCTGCGATTATTGCTAGATGGGATTGTGAATGCATTGATTTGGAGCAAATTACTTGCAAAACGAGGGGTATATACATCTCCTCAACTAAGTTCATAACAGCATTCCTTCCGTTAGTTCTTATTCAGAATTCACATTGAAGCCTATCCTTTAGATAAACGTTATATTGGGGGATGGGTAGAAATAAGATAGCATCTCATTCAAAGTGGCAGAAAGTAGAGAGTGAAGATCGTTAGTTGTCAATGCCAACTATCGTTTATTTGAACTGCCGGAGGGTTGCAAGTAAAACGAAGATTAATTATTTGGTGTGTTCGGGTGCAGTTGAAGCGGTGTGCATTAAGCTAGGAAAGAACACAAATGAAGACATTTGTGATGGAAATAGTAAGGATTGACGGAATACGAAACGGGGCATATTGGAAGAAAATCCGGGAACAAAAACGGATGTGCAATGCAGACACGAACATTCCAGTATGAAGTAAGCATATTTCATTAGGCGACAGGTTACTAATCATATCACTAGGAGAACCCTACCAGTTTTAGGTTGTTCGCATGACAGCGCCGCTTAGAGACTTTGAATGTGACTATGGGAGTACACGTCAAATCACCGGTTAAACTCAAAAACTCATAACAATTCAGCGACAACTTCAGGCAGGGGCTTTCAACATGAGCATCCCGTCAAATTGGGAGAGTATGGCGTGCAAATTACGTGACTGATTTGGTGTTGTAGCTTTAGAGATCGACCTTTGATATAGTCATTTGCATTATAAGTTTGAATTTGATATAGAATGTTGTGTGTAAAGTTATGAGTTTAAGTAAGTTCGTTCCTGATTTGTCGGTAGTATATGGAAAGTTGACACATGTTAATCAGTCGTTTCGATTTGAAAGGTGAACTGAGCTGGATAACCTATAAGGCATGACAGACAGACGTATATTTTGAAATCAAGTTGACGGAGAAACAGTTGGTTAGGGATAAGCAAAAAGACGCTTAAATTAAAATCTCCACATAGCCGAATTCATTAATTCGTTTGTTACCAATACACAGTTAGCAGACTAGCCGAGATCAACTAGGGCAAATTTCTACTAGTTTCTTTCGTAGACAGCAACGCCTACCCTTTCACTGAGCAATGAAAGTTCTAAACACTTTAAAACTTTGAACATTTCATATATTTATATTGATGTTATCAAACTGGCCAGTCAATAAAACATACGAATTTTCACTGGCTAATTTCACAACAGCCCTACACAAGAGTTGAAAGCACTCATCACAGTAGTATATTACACATCCTGTTGAACATTTTTCTGTACGTATTTTCTGTTGTTCACTAGTGAGCAGAATATCCGTGAAAAACGTTGATGATTTATGTTGTGTCAACGTGGCGAAAAGTCTAAATCGTGGAGTAACCGGTTGAATTTAAAACGGCGCTTTCTTTGGGGGAGGTATGAAAATCTGGGCAATATTCACAGGTAAATGTGGCTGGCCGATTGTGTGTGATAATTTAATTATCTTTAATGAGGTCAGTCGAATAATGTTTAAATCTAAGTCAATAATGTGTCTTGACAAGAGCGATACTCGAGTACAGGGCCCTCTTTTGAATGGAAATGAGTGAAATATCTGCTGGAATGCAAAATCTAAGATCTTTTGCCGGTGAACTTCAACTTCTGTGAAGAAAAATTCCATAGATATTAGTAATATTATTAGCTGTATCATTGGTAATATTATTAGTAGGAACAAGACATCAAATACGCTCTAATACTCATGCTGTTTAAATGATTGTTTGAATCTCTAAACTGTCTGGGCACCTTGAGAATGAGGGACTTAGGGAAAATTCCTTTTTAGTTTGAGTGCAATGACAAACGTAGCGTTATTGTAACAACCTAATGAAAATGTCACAGACCGAGACACAAGTTGTCACACTTACTTGTCTATATTATGTAGATACTTGAATATTAAATATTTGAGTGTAACCCTCGTCAGGTTGTAGTGTCCCATTTCTTCCAACGGTGCTTAATCTAATAGGTTAAGTTAGAAAACAAGTTTGATTAGAAGACCTTCAGAAATCTAGCTGCAAAACGTTTTCCAAAAGGCCATTTCCTCTTCAGAAACTTGTGTTAGCCCATGGTAGGTAGCCAATAGTTTTTAGTTCTGAAGCACTGCTGTTGCTGATTCTTGCTATAGTGTTCACCATTAGGAGAAAATTCGGACAGGTATAAACAGGTGTTTGTAACACGAGTTTGAGCGTACCTATTCTGGAGTTAATGGAAACCGAGTCTAGTTATACTGACATTAAAAGTTATATCCAGCGTCTTAGTGTTTCCGAAGTTGGTCACCATGAATAACACGAACAGAACCCACAGTATCTTATTCCTCGCAAGTGACCAACAATGTGCGCTTTCTGGTTGGTGTAGTGTACAGTTCAAAAGTGATTGACACAACTGTTTTGAAGGAAAGCAGTTTTCTAGGTGTTTATGTTCCCCATTCTTACGGTCAAAAATTAACGTCATCAATGAATATAAATTTGTTCAATCTTCGTAGATCTAGTAGAGTAAAGTTTACCAATCGTTGGTGAATATTGTCGTTATACAGAACAAACTGTGTGCACTAAACACTATTTTCTTCCAGAAACAGATGACTTCCGTACAGACTACACTAAGAACAAAAATTTAATTGCTCGCAAAAATTGGTTCTCCTGGTCAGTTTTCGGCTTAGCATTATTGTATTTGACAGGTGTACTATTTCCTGGTGTCCCGTACTGTTTGCCATATGAATAATGCTGCCTCGTTATGCTGACATCCCAAGGAAACCGAGGAAGTAATCAACGATGTTGCGAACATTCATTTGAGTGACCATTTCGACAGATCAAAATGGAAAAATGAAGTCTTCTCCCGTGGATCGAAAAGCGTACCTTTGTACGTATTTGTTCCATGCGCACAAACCTCACGACTTTTTCCGGGTCACCGATCATATTAGGGTCCAGAGAATCCCCGTGGCTGCTTTACTACATCAGCCAAGTGTACATTTTTTTTACCTCCTACTCCGTACGTTTATCACAAAGAACAGTTTGAGCGTTCGATCGACTCGTAGCCCGATAGATTGTAAAAGACGGTTTACAGGGTCTTTGGTTGTTCAACCTCAGAAACTTCCCCGTTTACCAAATGTAAAACTACGCTTCTTTGTACGTAAAAATTTCTGAAGACAGACTACTCCTTGCCGAAAGGATACTTTGCCCAATTAAAACCAAATTATTCTTGAAAATGGAAGCATCACTTGGTATGTTTGCTTGTGCAGTGCAGCCTTAGAAGAAAGCTATATGAGATATATGTACACTTCAAGCCGTGGCGTTTTACGGTTGGGCTGACCTTCATGCGTTAGTATGGTGAACAACTGTTAACATCGTATAAGAGAGAACACAAGAATGCTTGACTCCATTCGGAGCATCCAGCAATGTCAATCATGTGTACATGTAATGCTTGACAATATCACACTTCCAAATGTAATATATCTACTACTTCCTAGCACATAATAATCCACCATAAGAAGTGCAAGTTGTCTGAACAATAAGTCATCATACAAGTTGCATCCACAAGATTATTCATCGATATATTCTCCTAGTAAACGCATGTAAATTTTCGGGTGATCGTCAACGGCCAAGGAATTATATCACAGCCAAGCTATTGGATTAGACGAGCAACTTCGGTTTCAAGATCATCCCCTATTTCAGCGGGTTGTTGTGCCGGATGGTCGAATTTCAGTCAGCCGAAGGAAATACCATGGTCGATCTGCACATATGTGAAGGCTAACCCGAAGTACAGTACACACTGGAACCAATTGACCCGCTCAGTAAACAGAGCTGATCAACTGATATATTACCAAATCTATTCCAACTTCAGATTAACTTGGTATTTTGTCAGCCTTTTCCCGCTGATTACTATATGTACCTGTCATTTATAGCCAAGCAGTACAGGTTAGAAGTCGACTGTAACATGATTGCTTGCCGGTTCATTAATTCTTCGCGTCCACTCACCAAGTCGCCTTATTAAACCACTCACTACATTGTATTTCCCGTTCCGAACTGAGACAGAAACGAGTCAATATTAAACTTATTGCCCTCGGATGGGAGGTTTTAAAGCTATCAAAAGCATGCACACTGAAAATATTGGCAGACAAACATAGATATCCGATGCAACGTAGTGCTTCAGACCATACCCCTAAACATGTAATTTCAAACGCTAAACTGCACACCAGTGGTCAACCCAGTTCACGTGTAGCTCGACGATTAATGACCAGTAAGGGTCAAACTTTATTATTTGTCTTTAGATATGAACTTCATTCAGTCTTCTTTCTCAATCCACTCCCGTCATTAAATGCACGTTGGTACACAAAACATAAAACTTAGTGATCGATCTCAATATAACAGACGAACTGTCGAGTGACGATTCCACTACCACAGGCTGTGTGACTTATTTGAGAATTCCCACAATTTGAGATGATACTGGTTCAGTTCGTTTACTGTTTGACAAACTGAAAACAGTGCACTGGCCTTTCCTTGTCCCTCCGTCATTCACTGAAGAAAGAAGTGTTATTTACAACAGCGTTTACATCAATTAGGCTATTGACCAATACAGAAAACTTTCAGGAACGAATATGAAATAGTGATTGAAAGAACGACTAACACTAATCAAATTTCAATTGGGTAGTGCTTGTTGAGACGACTATAGCAATAGCAAACGGTTTTATTGATTCTAATCGGGTGAGTAATCAATTAATGGTCGTTTGTGACAGTAAATTAAGTCTGGGTGAGACTCGGCTTTATACATTACGGTTTCAAGAAGGCCCCAGAGAAGTACAGAACCACGCAATAGTAAATACCAAACTAAATAACTTATGTATTCAGACCTGCATATATACATATAGCGGAAAGTGTTAGGGATACATAGAATGTTTTCAAAAAATGACACTCCGAGAGAGCAAGAAGTAACTCGATCGCCTGATGGTGCCAGCTGTTGACATGGTTGAGTATTGTCCAAAGACAGCTCACCATTTTCCAAATGGTAGAATCTCGTTACAGTGGATTTTCGAAATTAGGTGTTCTCACACTAAGGTCTCATATACCTCTGGTGTTCCAACAGCCTTTATCACATCACTGGCAGTTGCTTTATCAGAGTAAATTTGGACTTACCGTCAGATATCCCCTCACCGTACATTGTCGTAGTTAGCGCGTTGTTTTACCTGTTACATTAACGGTTAGAATAGTAGCGGTTGGAAATTGGCGGTTAGAATATTGTCACAGCCTACTTGTTAAGACTTCGATCCTATGTGTCCGCTGTTTTAAAGGCCGTCGCAGAAATGACACTCCATGTTTGGATCGTGCACAAACAGTATAACTGCCAAGTACTGTGGACTGTCCTAAACTTTCAATTGGACTGGTATCATCAGCCTACCACTCAAACATCCAACTTAAGCTCGGATCATCCGATCATGCTCGCCGTTAACACTTATCGTGCGTGAAGTATAACGTGGATGCTTCAGTGCATACTGTCTACATACAGAATGAGGTAAAATGCACCTTCATGAGCCGGGCTAATTGATTCTACTCCACCCAACACCACGCTGTCAACAATGGTTCCCCACCCTGTCCATTCCAGCATACCAGTGCTCATCCCTAAAGGACGCAAGTAGCAAATACCCATGCAGCTCAGATGCCAGTGTTGTGTTGAAGAATGCTGAGCAATTATTAGCCTCACTCCCCTTACGGCCGGAAGAAAAAGGACTCTACTCACATTTTGTTTACAAAAGGCATCAATATTCTCTGTTTATGGCCGTTGCGTCAGATATTTCTGTGAGTATGTACGGACCACCCATTATTCTCTGAAAGACTTATTTGCCAGCTTACAGTTGTCTAAATAATATCTAATATCAAGTGTATTCGACTTCAATTGTTCCGGGAATGTAACGAGTCAGCAAGTCACGAAGATGGATTACGTTTCGTCATCGCGATCATAAGGGCAATAAGACCAAGAAATGTTGTGACGGGGTTGATCATCTTCGCCATCTCCCAGAGTTACTGGGTGCGTGATTGGTCATTGCTAACGCGTAAAATGAGCTGACCATGTAAATCTAATTGGTTATTGATTGCAATAATAGCGACTTCGCTTACATCCTTTTCGCAAAGTTTAAAGAGAAATGTTTCACCTTACGAGCATAGCGGCTGTTAGAAACTGCGTGTCAATGACTCATAAATAAGCGTCTGTTATTCGATAGAAAATCTTACTCAAACTGGTGGATGGGCGTCAGCGAATTCAAACACAAAGGTGACGTTTCGAGGTTTTCACAGAAAGCCTTTGGAATGAAACTAATCACATTTCCACCAAAAGAGTCCGTTTCCCAACTGTGATTTGGGTAAATGACTGTAGAATAGAAATGTGAATAGTTTTGTGCTTTGGAAAACTGCGATGTGATATTTTGTTGGCTCATATCGGGAGTGTTTGGCGAAAAGTCTGTCTGGCAGACGAATAGTAAAACCTGTTTGCTTCTACGTCCAATACGCACTGACTGGGTATACGGTAACTTCAGGGAAGTCTGAAATTTTCGTAAAGTAGTGTATGTAATCAATGTCTAGCAGTTTTAATGGAAGCCTGTACAGATCTTCTCATTAGCTCTTTGGTGAGATGTTTATTTATCTCTTTGTTAATTCAAGTTCAGCGAAGCAGATTAGAATTTTGATATTTTCTTGGACGCTTCTTGAACAAAAATTGGTGTATGTTCAATCTTGTTCATACCACCATTGCATAGTGAGGACATTTTAGATAAGGACATTTTAGATACACTTGCAATATGTCCGAAGGTAACAACTTGTCACAACTCAATAGAGTATTTGGTTGTAGTCTACTCATTAAAAGAATAAATCTACCGTCTATCCTTCTGCTGTTGATTTCCATTGTTATAATCTGAAAGGTAACTCTTGATGCATGCCTCATTTTGTCTTCAAGTGTGATTTGCCCCTGTCTCTGCCACTAATAGTAGGACTCGTTCAACTCAGCTACTCGCTGTTGGGATATACCTAGTCAGTCATGGTACAGTTTGAGAAAACATTCTCCAACATGATATGACTCATATGTTAGCATGTGTGTTTTAGTAGAACAGTCTAGGGTGGCAGTCGTGCAAGTAATCTAGGTAAAAATTATTCTGAGGTCAAAATTCGCCGGCACTACGTGACCGCTTTGGCTGTCGTTTGAACTCAACAGTTGTGCATATCAGTGAATCCTCGGTCATACATCTGGTTATATGAACAACATATATCTGAGTAGTATGGTTGTAGCCTAAATAAAGTCCTTTCTACTGTTGCTCACGATACCTACAGAGGTTCGCAATTATTTTGAACCTGTGAAACTTCAACGAACTTTTCAATAATTTGGTGAATACTTGAATTTCTAAAGTGCCGGAAAGAAGAAATCTTCACTTATGTTCAATTATAATGCCTGGTGTTTACGCACAAAAGTGTCAGACTTACTCTGAAGTTTCCACCGTTCAAGTGACATAACAATGGCGAGCCAGAATCGCGTGTACCATTAAATTCTGCGCTAATAATTCCAAGACACCTCGTTTCCATTTCCGGATCCATACAACCTACGCGTTTGGGCCACCAGTTACAGCAGAGTTGACCTTGATATGCTGAATATAGGAACTGAACAGCGGCAGCCCAAGAGAATTCTCCTTTGCACCAAACAGTTCAGATGCAATACTGGTTACCCCATTCACCTGGTTTACTATGTACAAGTTGAACTAAAAATGTGGCTGTTCATTTGTCTGAAATAATACCACTGATAACGAGTACGGATTCCACCCTAACTATTCAACGTAGAGTGCGTAGCATAACCGTAATAGCTACAACATTTTGAACACCATACATACCTCTATACTGCTGATTGACATTATGGATTGTATAGTTATCAAGTAACTTGTGACAAACGATATAACTTTGCCACCATCATCTCCTCTGAGAACTGGTTAACCCAGTCTAGCAAATGATGAATCAGTTAACTAACCGTCAGCGTTGCGAAGCATCGTAGCTTCCTGTCGATTTTACATTTCGTTTCGGATGTAAACTAAGTTACCTGAGTTGCTATAGTAATAGCCGCGTGGTCTGGTTGACTCTGTTTCAGCTTACATCACTAATTCTACACAGGACTCCTGAAGAACAAATTAATTTTTAACTATACCTCCTATAGTGAATTGGAAGGAGGTTGCACGAATCACCTAGGCTACCAGAAATAATGTCTATTAAACACTAAAAATAAAACTAGGTTTCTCCATGAGAGAATAAGACCATGTCTCGACGGTAGTTATGGTAACAAGCTATATAGTGACTAGTCATGGGAAGCATGATAACAAAGCATGGTCTAACAGACACTTGCCCCTATTTTGGACAAACGTTTTGCCGTTTAACGTCAGCACTACTTGAGAAGTAAGGGCATTGCAACGTGGCGTTTTGAAAGTGTTCCGTTTATAGACGTTAGCTGGAAGTTAATAACACGTATAAAATTGGGCTAGTTACAGATGTCGATCTTCAGTTTTGTATACACGATATATTAATGTGTCTTGTGCTTACATTTCCATCCTGGATATAAGGAAAGGATTGGTCAGCAATGATCTTTACTACCACTATACACTCTGTTCCGCGTGTACAGATCAGTCGCGACAGAATTACAGAAGTGGTTGGTTTACTCAAAGATTTGGGAAATAATGCGTCATAGTAAATATAACTTAACGTTTAGTATTGTTTGTTGTCTGGATATTTCCTCGCCTGAACTATTCTAAGTCCTTAAGTGTGAATAAGTCTTATTTGCTCGGCGTAAAGCCTACATCGTCGACTTTTAGTTTTTAAGTGATAGAAATCGTGGTTTCATTTCGTCTTTCACGAAAAAGGACAGGTGAATATATGCACATATGTTGAATCTTACCAAGACCACCATATACACACAAATCACTGAAATATTCCTTCATGGAAACTGCGGTGACCGGCCTACTTGCTGTGAATTCTGGTCACAAAATCTTATCTGCTAGAACTGCTGACAAAACTTGGTCTGACTAGCTTAAGTTCTTGTTCGTTTACTCTTAGGTTGCGATTGTTCAGAGACCCTGCAAAACATAAAGGTTATGGACGTAAACAGTTGTTCGCAAGATCTGAGTCGTCTACAGATATTCCGTATGGTAAATTTATTACTTTCTTGTTCAAGTTTGTTCATATAAGCGCACATCGATTTTACACTTCATAGGCCTAACTGAAATGCTGATTTCTCTCTCTCTACCATATTCTAGAGCGGACAATTTGCATTGGACTCATTGGGAGTGGTGTCCTATCGAAAATGACCTAAGTCTTTTCTTGCAAACTGTCCTTCTCTAATATACCTCCTTCATTTTCGGTTGGCTGAAATCTTCTATGACTGTTAAAAGGGACGATGGTTTCAATGATGTAAATTGAAGGTATGTTAATTGGGACAAACAATAACAGAATATGACAGCTTTGCGGTAAGTGACTTTAGTCGAGAAGGCTAGTTGAAAGCAAACAATGATTACTGTATGTCCGTTGGAATTCAGCACACTAGACCGTAATAACTAAAATCAGCTCATGACAATCGTCTTAAGTACACCGTCAACACTTTTCTTTCGTAATCCCCTTACATAATCAGTTCACACAACTAAAAACCAGTTTTTATCCGCCTGGCTCGAATAGAATGAGGACAACACACACCTTTTTTGTTGTACAAGTGAGTTTATTTACCCATTTAGCTAAGCAATACACAACACCTTGGTGCATCTGCCCAAGAAAAGGATACATGCTTTCTCAGTAGCCTAGTCCGGCTGACTTCATATGATAGTTGTAGAATTAGACGTGGCGTTAACTCAGCCCAAACGATCTGATTTCGTACAACTAACTGCAGACATATTAAGCGAACTTGTGAAGATGATGACATCAACCGATTAGAAATAATGCACATGAACTTAATGGGGTGGGAATTGACATAATAATTGACCATATTTTGATAAGTACGACCACCGGTTGAAATTATTTGATTTGGGGATAAAGCTATTCATAAAGAGGGATTCAATAATGGCAAACTGAAAGCAATATGGAGATTTGCATTCTCGTCCGTTCTCATTACAATTAACTCAAAGTTCAAATTTTTCATCACTAGTACTAATGCATCAAACGCTTATATTTGTTCAGTTACAGAATTTGGATTAAGTGGACTGTTACGCTGGTGAATGTGGTTTGAGCCTGGGATGTCCCACTTTTTCAAGATGCCAAGAAGTTTATACCGGTATACTATTGCTACATCATGTCTTCCAGAGAACAAACAATGCCATTTTAATTGCAAGGTTTTAAACGTACCTTGAGACATAGACGTCAGATCAGTGTTGTGGAATAATCTACTTTTATCCCAATGGAATCTTATGCTACCGATTTGCCTTAAACGTCCTGAGATTTTTGGTTTAACTCCAAAGTTACGACGTGAAAATGTGAACAGTTCAGGGCGTGACAGAAATCTGCCGGTTTATTCGTGTAAAATCTCATTAAACCCAACATGTAGCAAGTTTTGTAATAACTTCTATATGCATTGATTCTATGCCTCATTATTAGTCTTGATTCAATGGAACCAATATATTTGGAGTACTTTTGTGATGTACCAAAGTAATCAAAAAACTGAATGAACTCCCGTCAAATAGTTTAACTTTTCAAAAGCGAAATGAACTCTAATCCTTGCTGAACCCAACATTTTTATCACAGTATATAGGCTTGTCCTGTTTATTGTCGGGATTTGCTCTTGAGTTTCTGTCAGTCGCTTCCGTCAACAACGATCTTTTATCAGTGACTTCTTTGATCACGTCGGATCTAATCAGCGAACGTCAGTGGTGATCTTCAGTGTTTCAAAGTGGGGAATACAAGTTTGCACACTGACTTTCTAACATTTTGTCTGACTCTGTCAAAACGTGATTAAATCTATTCCTTGTAACCAAAATGCATTACATCCTTATTCAATCGGTGTAACGGTATATTATTTTCTTCATTATGCTCATGATTGTGAGGAGATGACTTTTTAGACTTGTCAGATTTTCCTGGGTGCTGTGTATTCCAACTTCATACTGACATGTTGTCCCCAGACTACAAACAGGTTGGCCTGAACCTTAAACGATACATATCAGAAGGTGTACCTTTATGCACAAAATGTACCAAAAATGACTGCCTTTAGGGAAGAAGTCAGATTCCGTTGTTGGAGATGTATTTTGTTGCTCAATAAACAGAACCGTTTCGTATGGGATGCGGTTGTTGCTATGGCAACCCTTCTTTAGCTTACAGGCTAGAAGTTAGTTTACTGTGGCATCTTGCATGTCACAACGCACTTAATAACATCCCCAAGTTAGACCGTTTCGATCCTTTGAATGATTACATGATCTCACTGTTTACAAGGCGGGTGAAACTCATACAACCAGAGATCAGTAATCAAATTATTTTACACTAGACTAACGGCTTGCATGTCTTCAGAATGGGAGTCCAACGCGTTCGTTTTGAGATAATCGGCAGCGGAGTGGGGATGGACCTACTGCTGATGGTCATTCATCAGGTTATAACCGTTCGGGCGCCTGATGTGCTTTGCTGACTCATAGACTCCCGGTGACTTCCCACGTAACATGTATACCCAAGTTGTGATTTTCTAGTTTACTTTTCTTGTCAGCTTTCATGAAGAAAAAAGACCATGGAACATACGTGGCAGAGACCTCCACTCTGAATGACCTGATCGACCATGGTGCTCGAAGTCTGTTTTACTTCTATCTTTTCTAAGTTGAGGTGTCTTAATTCTTACTGACAAATGTTCTTTGTGAAAAGTCAACGATTAAAACAGTTATCTTCGGTAATTATCACCGGGAGCAATTTCACGATATTGTCTGGACTTTTATGAAATCTTGTGGTAGGTTCATACATAATGGTAATATTTACTGAACCTGTGTGCAGAACGGTCAGATCAGGTAGTAGTGTTTGTGCTGTGCTTAGATGAAACATTTGATTGGTGTATGCTAACGTGTCAGTTAGGTGAATGAGTGGGTGGCCATCAGCTGGCTTACTGATGGCTAATCACAGGTGGTGTAGGGCCTGCACGAGTACGTTATAGGCGCACAGCTATGGGTTATGAATTCTGATAACAATTGTCTTTGCCATTGATAACATTATCGCTCTGATTGATCGAGTCTAGGCGGGGGGTGCGTTGTGAGCTCTATCAATTCTGATCTAATGACCAATATCGTTCAACTGCCATCTAATGGAATTTGAGATGAGTTAAACCACATCATTACTGTCTTTTAGGAAAACGCTTGCTGAGCTTGAATTATATTCACCGAGTTGATTCTCAGCATTAAAGACTTAGATACAACAGGGGTGGGAATAAATGTACAGTAAAGATGTTAAATTCACATCGGTCGAATCTTGAATGAAAAATTCATTCGTGCAGCATGGTAAGTCTAACTGCTGAGCTCTTTTAAATATCGAACTGATGAAAATGGACTCTTTTGCAGCTTATTCTCTCATTGGCTGGGTATAGCCACTTCCATATTCTTGTCTACTGACCTCTCCAAAGGTTTATTCTGACGCAGTCTCCCTCGGATTTGTTGACTTACTGCTTGTGCTCTCTGACATGCACATTTTTCATGCTGTTTCGATCAGACAGCACAGTACGTTGTGTTTGTACTTTAATTTAACAAAAAGCAACAGTTGACTGTTCTCTCTCATTCATCTTTTTGTTTTAATAAGATTGAACCGTTAGATGGATCCATCCGCTTTGCAGTGCACTGATTAATCGAAATTCGATGATATATCTTTCCCTTCGTCCACCGCAGTTGACTGTGTTCAGGTGACCTACTAAGTTCCACTTGGTGATCATATGCACCACCAATAGTTTTGATTCAACCAACCATGTCATTAAAATACATTATTTAATAAACAATTCCAAAAACTTAAGGTTATAACGGATTATGTTCTACTTCGGTCATAAATACGTCTTCAAGTAACGCAACAAGTTGAGACCCCAAAGCTAACCCATTGTTTTATCAATATATTTAGTCGCGCAATTGAAACTGAGCAGTAGGTGTAAAAATTAACAATGACTCTTTCAATTTTTTAATGAACCATTAACGTCCATTTGAATTTCATCAATACAAACACGTAAATGCTATGGTTGTGGACGGCGATATGATACCCAAGGAAAGCATGTGGTAATATCTAATATTGAGACGGTTAACGTAATTAACATATCCAAACTCATCATTATGATCAAATATATTTGCTCGTAGTGTGATTGGTTCCAGATTTGTACTAACCACCTTGCTAGGTTTTGATATAGTGAAGTTTTCACGTCAGGCATTCAGCGCACTCATAATCCATATTTACGAGATCAGATATGTAGTTTTCAGTTGCGAATTCTGGAAATATAATGAGTTCGACTGTCTGATGTAACGGGCTTTCAAAAATTAAATTTCGGCGACTACTTAATTGTGTTTCAACTCCAGAGAACAGGACTGAGCGTCTTACGGTAAGACCTATGGTGTTATACGATTGAGAGTAATTAAAATTAATTGTAGACACACTAATCGGGAGTGTTGGGTAACTTGATCAAGGGTTTGATTGCACTCAGCCCATCGTAAAGTTTGGTGTTTCCCTTTCCCGCTTGTACCTGTACATCCTTGCCTACATATCCACTGAATAACGTTCTTTTCTCTTTCAAAAGCCTTCGGACGTTGAGACTGATTCTTTGTGCGTGCATCAAGGTTAACTTCTCATGTGTCTCGTTCGCTGCTAGCCTTGGCGGGACGCGAATTGATTGTACGTACCGGTGTATTCCTTAATTCTTCGAATGGTTTATCTAATAACATTGTGTACGTCACTAAATAACACGGTCAGTTTTACGTTATCTGTAAGTGCACATGCAATAGGTAGTTATTCAAAAATAACTTGAAACATCAGAGAGAAATTTGAAGACACAGATATTAGTGGGGTTTATCAGTGTCTTCGGCATGCATTCGATGTTAATTTCAGATGGATTTCAGTGCCCAAACCGGAGTCGAGCGCTGGTTCCATGGGTGGAGTAATGTAATTGCTCCTGCTCGTGATGGTGGATTGCTCAACTACCTTTTCCAAGTGGTCCCTCCCACAGGACCTGGGAGATCTACCCTACTCAAGTTGGCTGATTCAACTAGGACTACATTCTGGTCTGATCTGTTGATATCACTACTGCTCAGACCAGTCCAGTCTGTTGATGTTTACCAGGTAGTGAGTCCGTCACCTGCCAGTCTACAGACAATACAATCCCATCCCCGACATGTGCTCGACATGCTTCTGTTGGCTGGAATGCTTCTTCTCATTGGATTCGTCGTCTCTGTGTCAACTATCGCACTAGCTTGTTGTTGCTGGTGGGAGCATTTCTCTTGTGTCAGCGTGAAACGCAAGTCAAAACTGACTGTGAGTCGTTTGCAGCAGTTGAACCAACAACCACAATTCTCTGTCGGATCAGTCAGAGAAGCACTACACAACCCGAACGTGAGGACAACCACTCGTCCTAAACAGTTAAAAAGGGATTCAGAGTCAACGACGTCAGAAAACCTTTACATAAATGTGAGTTCATTAATTTTCATGAACTTTTATATGATGCATGCCCGAGTGCTTGTTGATAACTTCGAAAAAACTGAAATAGCATCACTCCTACAGATGTGTACGAATAAGTAAACATCGTCTGACAGTATTCCTCCCGTTTTCATGACAATAAAACACAACGATTTTCATGGTTCAGACGAGAAGCAGGTGCAAACGTGTGGGATTTGGCCGGATTTGAATCAGTCGTGGAAACAGCGTATCCAAAAGTGGTAAGCGGTGTCTTAGTTGAGCTGGGAAACTATTCGAGGAGCACAGAACCTTCACATTTGAGCTCAGTTATCCATCTAGTCCACTGCAGCATACGAAATCTATCAAAAGATCCGGCGGATTGCCTACGCGGACAGGATGTATCAAACATTTCACCCAGGGATCCACTAGAACTGTATTAGAACTGTATTACTTTCATGTATCGCGGTATATTTTATAGCTTGCATGAAGTTCAATTCTGATGATGGTCAAGTTGACAGCTGTAATGATGATGATGATGATGATGACAAGGATAATGTTGAAGTAGAAGAGAAAGGCGTCCTTTAACATTGAGAATGTAGGGAGGAAAAAAATAAGTGTTTAACCTCTCATTCTATTTTTCAGTGCCCGAAATTCAAACACAATCAACCTGCGGATTCACCAGCAGTTGTGCGTTCCTCTCCAATCACTATCCAAGCAAGGAGCAATCTAGAATCTCGGCTACCTCTGACTCCCTTGGGACAAGACAGAAAACAATACTTGCGACGGAAAAGCCACATACAGAATCCAGAAAAATGCTGTCATTACACACTGCTATTTTGCAATATTTTGTTCTTGTTGCTGTTGATTCCATGTCTGACACTGGCCTTCTATACGATGGACAGCCTGTTTCAAATGTCCAATCCATCGGCTAGTGGCACACAGTCACCAATCACAATTCGGGTTGCCGTGATGACATTGATGCGTGAGATGGTTACATTCATGCAGGATACCGTGCGCCAAGGTGAACGGGAGATGAACCGAACAGTGGGGATATTACAAAATGTTTCCAAGGTAAGATTGTGTACAGGGGTAGAGTATGTATGGTATCGTGTTTTAATGGCCGATAATCTAACACGACCTCATGTTCATGTTGTAGTGCTAAGCCGTATAAATGTTAAAAATGCGGCATAAAAACTGCAAACTTGTACATAAGATTGAGGGTGGGAGGTAATTCCCACTTTGTTTCCTATACCGTTAACAGAAAGCCTATCAAGTTTAATAATAAAATCCGGGAATAAACTGGAACGTCTTATATGTCTGGGGCAAAGGTTCATCTTTCCAGATTGGCCACGTGACTTATCTTGAAATTTCAGTGGCGACTGATGAGTCCTGTTCCTAATCTACCAATCCTATTAAACCAGTTATGCCGTCGAGTCCATTAGTGACAGTAGGCGCTCAGTTACTTTGCATCTTTGTATTCATGAGTGGGTCTTCTTCAAGGATTAGTCACTTTTCTAATAACGTAAATTTTATGATGCTGACTCCAAATTTGTTTATTCACTTGCTTGTCAGTTTGCACCCAATTTTAATCTGTAAGTTGGCTGAGCTACATTCAAAGATCCTTGTGCGCAGTTGTGTTTGTTAAATGCACACCAGTAAACGTGAGCAAGCTGAATCTGTCATTAGTGTGAAAACCGTAGTTGCACGTATGATGTTGAGTTCACCTTAGTCATATATTTATTTGCTATGCGGAGGTGACTGACTACAACTGGTATTACGCTAAATGTGTACCAACTGCCGCTTTGTGGGAGCTTAAGTATCATGTGTCAAACAGGCGTTTGCTGCAAGGTAGCCCGCAAATGCGAAGTTAACACTAACAATGAGGTTTGGCTTGATGTATAAGGACCTATCTTAAGTCACTGAGATCAAGAATGACACCGAAAAGGAAGTTGAGCCAACACAGAGTGGCGTTATAAGAAAAGTTTGGCTTTATTTTGGGCAGGGCTAGCTACCGCATGAAAGTGAACATTTTCGGATTAATCTGATCAGCATAGCACACTACGAAGGTGATTCCACTTCCCATCGTACCCAAGTAAAGTTGTGTATGAACAACCATTTCAGCACTTCGCCTACATTGTTATTTTGAAGTCTGGTGGAATGCCTTCACAAAGGCAAGATAATTACTGATTCATTCACGCGCACACAAGTTATTGATATTACGACCGAGATTCCGGAGTTCCTGGTTAAGCGAAACATGCACTGTGTCCGATTATGCGCGTTTCGTTGCTGCTGTTGGTAGCAGAAGTTCATCGGTCCTTTCTAGCTGTTAAGATTTCCCTGGACGACAGTTTATTAAACTCACAGTACTTAGGAGTAGCTGGAGATTTGGTTAATCCAAGTTAAACATAATTCACAACTGATCACAGATTTTGTATTCAGATAGACTTTCCAACCAGCTTCTTTCTAAAGGCGGTACCATACTCGAGTCCCGTTTTCATGAAAGATCGTCACTAGTGCATATCCTTGTCATGGCTGGGACTACAACTCCGGTCACCCCTTAATGAGACTATCGTATCGACCACTGTGACATTAACCCTACACTTGACACTACCTGTTATCATTTGTGAATAAATATCACCTAGCATATCGGAGATTTTGACTCGTTTTCCTGTCACATCCCAAAGACAATGTTCCATGTTCTACAACAATCTGTTGTGTGTACTCACTTGATTGTTCGTGTCAAGCGACATACACCAGTAGAATTATAAGGCGACTGTCGGACAGATTTCATGAACGTCATCCTGTATGGTTGAACACTGCTTTGAATAAGACGTTTTCAGGCGCCAGTGCTGTTCAGTTGACTGACTTTAATCATTCTGGCAAAAAGAAGGATACCTTTTAAATTATCTATCGGGTACCCAGTAGTCGATCAAGAATGGTGAGATTCCTAATGTTAACCGGTGCAGTGGCCACTGGTATTCGATTGTACAAACTCAGCATCTGCTCTCGGAAGAAGCTCCTGCAAACAACTAATCAAGTTCACAATTTGGAACTGACAAAAATCATGCTATTGATAACCTTTATTGACCGTTCTTTGAAGTCAGCTTAGCTAGTGTTCTCATATTTATTGTGTTGTAGTTAGCCTGATGATTGAACACAGAAAACGTCTTGTTCACTACGCTGTTGTTCTGCCGGCCTCAGTTGTCATTTTTGAGCGGATTACGAAAAGGACCAAGTAGATAGAAATAGAAAGTCAATATCCAGTTGGGATAGCGAACGTATGGATTCGAGTTCGTTGATTTACACTCAGAATTGTTCAAAACAGAATATCAATTTGCGACAGATTACGTTTGCTTCTGAAGTATTCGGGTCCACAATAACGTACTAACAAATCAGCGTGACGTTTACTCAAACCTTGCGTTAACGTAAAACAGTGGCCAATATTTGTGATTTTAAGACAAATCTACATGAGGTTTTATTTTTGTGGAATTGTACGGTATTAAGCAGGAGGTGATCTCGTTCGTACACGCTGTTTCTTCTCTCGTCTACTTTCTCACCTACCATAATCCACGTTGAGCTTATGTTCCGATCTAAATCCGCGTTCTCAAAGAAACCTTGGAAATGTGTAAACAAACATGCATGTGATATGCAAGATTTGTTAATCAAACAAATTCAGAACTCACTGCTTAAATGTTAGATCAGGGACCATTTCTAGTCAGGGAAAAATTGGCATTAGACTGGTTAACATTAGACAAAAGTAGTGGAGTTTTCCTATCATTGGTTGTTGAATTGTAATTTGGCAGTCAACCAGCTTGGTCTGTAAGGTGAATATTATGTGCCAAGCAAGCTACACACTTCTGTCTAAAAGTGTAGATAATTTCAGATAAACTTAGGCAAAAAGTTCGGCGATTAAGTCAATCGAATGATACTGCAGTGTTTACTAAGCACTTGGTCTACAATTCTACAAGATCACTTCTGCTAACCGTTCAGAGCACAGAAGTTCTATACACTTTCAGTAAACCCACAGATATTGCGCTGGAAGATGTCTTCGTTTTAGCATTCGGTGTTGTTTTGTCTTGTGACCAGCAAACGTTTCGACCTCACTAAAATGTTGGTCAGCCTAGTTACTGATCGTCTATGGTAATTTAACTAACTAAAACATCAAGCTACAAGTGTGGTGGCTCTATTTGTAAGGAAGAGGAAGCTGGAAAACAAGCCGACTATATGACTGTAAATATTTTGCAGATAGTTTCAACAACACTGGGAAAATGTGTCGTGTTGATATTCTCATGATCACTCGTTTGCATATTCCAGTGATGCATAGACAAGGAACTACTTTTGGATATTTACCCAATGATTCACTGAGAGAGTTTCACAGAGTATTTGATGGGCCTTTTAAGGTTTAGACAAATAGCACAGAACAATCTTAAGAAGTGGTTATGTATGAGAATGACGACCGTTACGGTGGCCGCAGCAGTTGGACGACACGAGAGAGGTTATGGAGAGTGATTGCACGTGCTTTAGCAAACCAGTTGACAGATCCACGGCTGCTCCGACAGAATAACACAAAAATTCCTACAATTTAAATAAGTGTGCAGGATTGAGTATATATTTCCATATAGATGACATCAGACATCATAACTCAGCACTTTTGGGAAGGCCTGCCGTTTTGACTTCTGCTCGCAATCACTATGGACGCACATTCCTTTGTATTAGTGACAGGGTGTTGTTCTCCTCCAACGATATGGCTCACACGGAATCAGAATGAATGGTTATACAAGCTGTAAGATAAGTCGGACGAAGACCGGCGGATTCACGACACCGGCTACATATTTCGTGTTCCGGTGATCCGGAGAACACCTCCTCATTTACGTCCTATTTTTTTACGCACATTCATTAACTTGATCAAGTGGTTAAAAATAAATAACTGGCCGTCGTAAAGCCTAGTACATTTCTAAGGGTTGAACCATGTGCAACATCAATTCTGAGATACTCACCGGGATAAGATCAGCAGGCAGAATCATAGTCCTAATGCAACTGACCTGTCAAGTGAAAATTAACAGCCATCAATACTATCGCTTCTGGCGTCAGCACAAGTATTGCGAAGGATCGCACCCAACAGTGTGTATCACGCCAAACTTGATAGTAGGTAGACTCAGTCAGACCAGCTGGACATTTTGCATACGAGTGTGAACAACGTTACAGTTTATTGAATGAATTAATGAATGGAAGGGCTGCCTATCAACTGAGTGGTCGATAAGCCGTATAGCCAATGCACAAATACCATGAATGTGATACAACAGAATAGCACCAGCCAATGCGAGTTCGGCAGAAACACAGATTACACAAAAGCCATCGGACAGATATGAATGACCTTGTGGCTAATCACATGTTAACGTCTTCCCACGACAAGAAAGCAAAGTTAGACACCAAATAATATTTAAATACTAGTGCTGACAAACCCTGCTCACTCATGATTTGACAGATGGTCGTTGTTCACCTAACACTCATCAACGGACGCTCGTGCGTTCACGTTTTTAACCATCCACACAGTAAAAGTTCAGATTTCCTTGGCGCAATTTTGTGCCCCGTTTGGTTGGTATGCGTTGTGAGACCGGTTTTCAGTGTTGATGCCCTGCTCAAACTATCTCGCTGCCTGTAACTTAGGCTGATTGTATTTCACCCGTTCACCAACACCACTTATTACACAATATTGTAAGTCGCATTACTTGCGGTCCCAAGGTCTCTCACTATGGTGATATATACCAAAATATCAATACTACTGAGTCAGCAATTCCATCCACCCCAAAGTCGATACTGTACTATACGGAGATTGGATCGCATCAATTTTCTGAACGGAGAAGGTGTACGAAATCAAAGTTCACGTACAAGCTGTTCCAAGCAGAATTCTGAAAGAGGGACGTCAGTAAATCAAAGTACAAACCAGCTGCTACTATGAATTTGTTTGTAAGAGTTGATGCTTCAAACGGTTGATTTGAGCACCTGTCAGATTTAAACAGTTGAAGTAAACGAATCAAGTTTATGGGGCGGATATTTAGAAACGCAACATGCTCGTTTCTCAGTGACTGTCTTCAATATAAGCACTCTAATTTTTCCGTAAAGGGAGTGTTTTTACTCTAATAAATAGGGATTGTAAAGTAGGACTCAAACTCTCGCTGTTCTGAGTTGATCGACATAGTGGCCATATACGTAACACTGACTAGAACAGCTTAATCGCCACCAAGTAAAAATTCAAAAAGTATCATGTGCATTTCACTGAAACTTCAGTAGTACCACGGCGGTCGTTGAATTCTCAAAAGTTTCATGTTCCCCTCTTCTAAAATGACACCTGCTTTTTGAGCCGCTCGTTTCATATTCATCTGAATAACAGAAATTGCAAGTTTAATAATTCCTCATGGTTTGCTTCTGGTTACAGACAGAACTGAACAATACTGCATTCCGGGTAGTTAACAGTCTGTTGAAGTCCTATGCCATTCAAGATGTTTTCGATTTAGCTGACCAACTTTTGGTGCACTTCCAAGAAATCGCGAGAGCGACAGCGTACATTCGATCAAATCACGTACAGACGTTGAGAGGTCTTTCAAAATACGCGGGGGAGCTTGATGCCTTTCGGGGTGTGCTGCTGCGTTCTATGCGACGACTATGTGATGAACTAGCTGGAACACCGCAAGCTTCAGGCTGCTCAAACCAACTGGTAGGTCTCAAAATTATAACATGCCCGTTACATGTATACTTTAACTTCTTCCAAAATTTGACGTGCTGGTTTTGTAATACCGGCTATTTTCTCACACTTGATGCACTGAATTGAGAACAAGACACTATGTTTATTCTGCCACCCGTATTATTCTACTAATTACTTCCAATATATCATTGCACGTGAAAGGTAATTAGTTTTGTACAATTGTTACGGAACAGTTCGTTTAATGCAACAATACAAATGTAAGCAGTTTGGAAATTTGTTTAGAAAGTTGGCTTTGGGTTGTTTTCACCATATTTTCAATACTGATAGCCTGGCTGGTTAGAAAGTATTCATAATTGTCCATGATTATATTTTACTCAGTCTTGAGCGAGTTCCTTGTTGGGAACACGTAACATTGTCACTAAAAAGCCGAGTAAGACAAATCTTTCATAGGTAAGTATAACGTGTCAGCGAACGGCGCCACACCGATTCCTCAATGGCCCGGCGATGTAGAAAACCCATTTAGACGGGTCAACTGACCAGGCTGATACGGTCTTGGAATAATTCACTTGCCCAGCGTGAATATTATCAACTGAACGCCTATTCTTCCAACGAACCGCCTCATCGACATCATTTTCTTGTGACTTGCTATCATTAAGTTGCTACCAAAAACTGTAACTAATGAACCCGTTATGAAATGAAGAGGACGGAATGAGCGACTAATGGTGTGAATGTTCATCACTGTCTGGGTGGTCTCCAACTCTATGTTTTGCTATCCCGACTGTTTACAGCCTGCGCACGACCTGTTGTTTTACGAGGCTTATGGCGCTTCGAATTTTGGAGCTGTTAAGGCAAATGTACTTAAGTTGTGCAGCGTTTCTTTCTCTATGGTCAACTTGCGGTTGCACCCAGTAGTGCACAGAGCCATAGAAGAAAACATTTCGAGTTTAACCAACTTCATTCATCAGCTATTCGCAGGAAAACCTGGTGGCAAGTTCTAAAAATATGAAAGATGTTTGTCTGACCCATTTTCACAGTTTAACGCTTTTGAGGGTTATCTTACACTGTTCCTATTCTGGTAGCTGCTTCTGAGAGTTTAATAATGCCATCGACTACCAATAAACGAAGTTGTTCTACACGTTGAGCTACCCTCCAAAAATTAACTGAATGATTCGCACGTCGTACTTATTGATTTTTAGACATATCTTGGTGAACTACTTATTATCAGCAGCCTCTCTGTGAGTGATTTTTCCAAGACTGCACTAACTTTGTTAGAGACGGTATTCCTTATCTCCTTCTTAAGCAAGACACCTGAAAATTTTGTTGCTGATACCAAACTGCTTATCACATTTATTTACTGTGTGAATCGTTCCATATGTATTATAAATTCATGCGGTATGTTCTATAGGCGAAAGAATTACATTCCGTATGTTCTGTTTATACAGACTGATTAGATAAATAGACGATCTTCTTGTCGTATTCTCAACTGGCGTGCAGTGAGTAAAACCACAGCAAACAAGCAGTGCCAGGAATACCACTGCAGTTCTAGACCGGAACCAGATAAATAAAACAAGGTCAAGTTATGGAGTGTTTGCAGGGTCAATGGCAACAAAGTGAAATGTGCAGTTTGTCAAAGATTGGTGACTTAAAAGTTACCGTTGTCAAAAGTGTGACGTTAGTTTCTAAAAAAGCCCATGACATGGCGTCATTGGCAATCTGGCCCACTGCTAATCTACCAGGCACTAGCGGATTGAACAGCGAACTTCGACGAATGAATCTATGACGACACACCACAATCCATTTGAGAGGAAAAAAGCTAATTCAGTGTCAGAACTATGGTCCGGCTTCGGTTCACAGGCATGATTTCTCTTGCCAACAGTTATAACGTACTAAACAGAAGTGACCTATCAAGAGGAATGAACCTCTTTGACTACGCTGTTGGTGAAGGCAGTACGGCAATGTAGTTTAATTACCTGTTGCGCCCTCTTTCACTTATAGGCTACAATCAACCAGTTGTCTTGTGATTGGTTTGCAAACGAGCAAACATCCATCACAGTCCCTGAATGGGGTGAAAAAGCGTTCTTGCAAGGGCTAGGGAAACTAATCCACATACTCTCCTGCAACCCCGAGGACCGTGACCCCGTGGCCTAACGGTTAAGTGCTTGGACTACAATCCACCACTTAGTCACGGGTCCTGGGCTCAATTTTTCGGCGTGCTTGGTGTTCACGAGACCCAAATTGGTCGAAACAGCTCTCCAGCACGTCGCTGGAGTTTACTGGAACAAATCGCTTGTAGTACGATACTTTGCGCACAAACTGGAAAAATATAATTCAGTCACATTGTGCTTAAATTGGAAGTAATTCCATGTTTGCAAACTGCATGTGATAACTTTCCGGTGCACACCTCAACTAACGGCGTGCATAAAGCAAAACGAAACTGTTCACTAACAGGCAGAGATATCGTGACTCACTACCTTCAGCATTCCACATTCACCTCTATAAGTCCACATGAGTTGCCATTCGGATTATGTGTAACCGCAGTAAGTTCCAGAGTTCCGTTTAAATTAACTCACTCAGTCGTTATTTATTTAAGTTTTATTTCAGACGAATATAAGATCAAACGTTTCTGTATGCAAATGAGTGATAAGGTTATGGGCGAAATGACACCAGTTACTCAACAATCGTTTATTCAGAGGAACAACGGTCTTCTGTTTTATCTTACAATACTCACGATACCAGTGACAGTAACTACTAGAAGGATCAAAACTCTGATAGTCAGCTACAGTCACCCACACAACGATCATTATAAACTACCAACCACAAAGCCCTTACATGTGGAAAGAACGGTTGGGATGCTGAGTGCTATAACTGTATCATTGCAGAAACGTTCCACCTTCCATCGAAATAGAGAACTTCAAGTTATATCACGCTATGTTCACTTAATTGACGTAGAAAAGAAAAAGCAATACCATGTCCTACATTAGCTAAATAAATTCCTTTGTTTCCTCGCAACAGCAGTGAACTATACAACCGTCCAAAATGTACGCGTTTTTAAGAACCACCTTCTCGAAAACTAGGAAGTCGGAGGTAAAAGAAGACCATGAAAAAAGAAGTGGGAAACTCTAAGACTGCTAACACTGCTTCACTACGTAGTTGGTTTACATCGAATCGACTGACTTGTGCGTGCGTCGACACGTTTCTAGGTGACAGGGACCGCCAGGGTACATAATAGATTCTTAGACGTATGGATGACACCTAATTTTCGAAAAGTTGTCCAATACTAACGTTAACTAAGTAATTAGCGTTTTCATTTCTTCCGCCTTAGGTACCAACAGTTATGTCGTGAAAGCATCACTCTGTGTTAAGAACATCCACGGTATCGAGTGAAATCATATCCAAGAATGTTTGCGTAGGGTTTTTCGAAGTAAACGTTGACTAGAATACTGGGCGAAATGGACTAGCAACAATTGTTTTATGCATTGAGGAAATTTAACGTTTTAGCCGCTTGTTGTTTTTTGAACAGCTTTAATAGGTCAACAGTCTACCGACCGCTGGATGGCTGCAAATATAATCGGAACTTATGAAAAGGATTCTCCTAAACTGTATTCATTGGCTCACTTACTCTCCTAAAGTTGGACATGTGCTTGGAGCTTAAGTCGGTTTTATGGACTACCCAACCAACCACTTGTATTCCTCAGAAGCATGCCAAACGAAAATAATGGCAGGCGCTGAAAGCTGTTACTAGTCCTGTTCGTTCTATTATATCAACACCAACTGAAAGAATCAGGCCATCCACCTCCGTTTCGTTGAGTACAGAAACGGTTTTAATTACTTAAACAACGTATTACAGTGGAGTTGTGAGATCGTATTATACTACTGATACCGCGGCTATTCAGTAGCAGGTGCAAGGCATATTTTTTGACATCATACAAACCACAAGAAGACTGCAGGGAGGATAATCAAAGTGCAACATCATCCATAACGGTCCC
The DNA here is from genome assembly GCA_013368495.1 of Paragonimus heterotremus. Classification (NCBI taxonomy): domain Eukaryota; kingdom Metazoa; phylum Platyhelminthes; class Trematoda; order Plagiorchiida; family Troglotrematidae; genus Paragonimus; species Paragonimus heterotremus. Next base: position 39,189 of record LUCH01002147.1, on the reverse strand, counting down.
TGTTATTCAATGGAACTGAGCACTGACATCTGTGGTAGCCGAGACTGTCTGAGGTGGAATATTGAGTCCAAATGAGTGGTTTTGTGACAGGTTTGGCTTACGTGCCTAACCCGTGTATTAATTTGTCGAACAAATAACCCTTGTGTCATCCGCGTTCTTGGATCACAACAGTATTACTCTGTCAACTGTTTTGAGGTTACACTGTCAAATAGAACTTAGGCGAACTATAGGGTGTGTATTTGGTCAGCAAAACACAGACAACTTGAGTAACAACGATGCAGCCCTTGACAGTGCATGTGATGTCATCCAGTTGAGCATTTTGACAATCTTTCCATTTCCGTCACACGTGATTTAAATGCTTAGTTTTCTAAAGCCCACTGAATGACTGTCATTAGTAGACTTAGTTGTGCTCACACTAGACAGCAGTATGTTAATCATTTCTAACCGGTTATACTTCTGAAAACGTAATTCATATGATTATATTTACTTTATGGTATAAAACACTGAGTTCCATTGATACAATTTGTCAAATCAGAAAAAAAGATATATATCGCGATATGTCAACATTTCGACTTACTCTTATCAGTGGCCAACGTAAATCCGGCAAATGTTATACAAACTGCGTATAGCAACAACAACTAAACGAACCAACCACATGGTTCTGACCTTTCACGCATTAACAGTGCAGTCAGTTCCACGGCAAGGAGCCTGACTGCGTCAGCGCCTTCTGTGCACACAAAACTGATCGATGTTTGATTAGCATTGCCTCGCTAATCGCCAACAGTTTCGGGTTGCAATTATGTAACAATATCTTGAACGATTTGACAAGGTCAACTAGGGCACCGGTTGCCAAAATGTGTTGGCCGATCGATGAAGCCGGGGCCTTCGAGCTTGTAACAGTCAGGAGGTCGATTTTTGAGATTACGGTTGATAGCGATTTAGAAATGTGCTCCGTCGTACGCTGATGCAAACGCCAATCTGCCCTGCCTATGTAGATGCCATTGCAACTGCAATTGAACTGGGATATCACGTGGGAGACAGACTGATCGGTTGAATGTGTATCACTGCTATGAAGAGCCAAGCCCCTAGTGCTTATAATGATGCGTAGTTTGGCTGCTGGATAAGTGAGTTGCAATGCTGACATCAATCTGTGACTAATGTTGTTAGTCAGGTGATCACCCTTGAATTGGATTCACATAAATATATTCTTTTTCTGCGCACTACAGCTTGTCATTTTTGATTCTTTCATTTTACTGTAGATATCCATAATTTTTAAGACAGCCGTTATCCACCAACGCTTTCGTAGTGAACTCTGATGTGAGTAATTCGGAGTGTTGACATTTCGCGCTATATGACTACTTTCTGAATGACTAATTGTTAATTGACGAAATGCAACCAAACATTTCGAGGTGTTTAAAATAAGTAATACCACGCACCGTAGAATGAACGTACGGCCGGAAGGAATAAACTTGGATTATATAGCCGGGGAAGAGTTCACCCAGCTAGCAGAAGCCTACCGATCTGGCTCGAACTGGCGTAAATGAAACACGCATTGAGGTACCGTGACAGCATCGATTCTAATGATTTATAAGTTGTGTATACAACGGCCTCATAAACTTTCTATTCGAGATGAGGTCACAATGGACATTGAGCTAATTGGGCTGTGCATTTACTACATGTATTTGACATGAAATTGCTTAATACAATATATTTTATAAAATTATGCTTCTTTTTCAAAGCGATCAGTGAAAATCTGTTGGTGAAAGTTGTGACCAGCTGTGTTTGATGTTTTATCTATACTATGGTCTTCTCGGCGTCATGCTCGCAAAATTTGAAGTTCAGTAATGAGAAACGTTTTTCAAAATGATTCTTGATTTGTGCCGCTTGCTCTAACTTTCTTCAGGTGAATACTAAAATCAGGTGTTTTGTAAAAATATTGAGAAACAATCTACGAATCGCTGGCCTGTTTCACTCATGTGGTGATGTGTATGTTGCCACAGCAAATGCACAAAATGACAACAAAATCAAATTAATTAATCTAACTACAAGCTTTTAATGTTCGTTAGCTCCACATGATTGTTTGTTTCCTCCCGTCTCTAAGTACACGTCCAGATGAAGCTAGTCACAAGGTTGATTCCCATTTCATGCTTCTAATTTCGCCACAACACTAAAGCAACGTAAACAAAATGTGAAGTACGATCCAACAGAAATTACTCCAGGCAGAGTGGTCAACAACTTTAAGTAAAACGCGCGACTGCATGTAAACTGCATCAGGTTGACATAATTATTGTGTAATTGCTGACTGCACTTGACCGGAAACTCAATCGGGTTTCTGGTAGACAGAAACAACGAACGATGGCAATCAAGAAGACTACAGTATGATTGCGAACAAATTTAATGTGATCTAATTCATAGCATATTAATCATGTTACCATAGTTCATCAAACCGAGACAGTCACTTGGATCCCGGTGCATACAGCACAGAGAAGTTTTCTTGATGTATTCGATGACTTATGGGCTCCACTGTATTTGGGAAAAAATGTGAATAACATAAAACTGAGGTACATTTTTTCCTTATACCGATTAGTCCGGGGTTGATTATTTCCCTGTTGAGCGCATATTTACTATATATTTTATTTTTTAGTAGTGTGACGGTATACATATGTCAGATTCTACCTTTCATGTCTTCTCAAATCTATCTTCACTCTGTTTACTATCCGGAATTTTGAACGATCTATCTTGTCGGTTTCACGCTCAACCGCGTTGTTCAATCGCAGTCTATAATTCAGATGCTGCAGTTTTCTTTTGATCCGACAAAAGTGAATGCAAATCCCAGTATCGCGTTGCAAGTACTCATGGAAAAATTAAACATTGATTTATCCAGCATGCTCAACGTATTCGCCAATGCTCGTCGCCAACTCCGCCGGATGTTGGACAACATTGCAGAGAATGTGAGTGAACGCGTAATATTCTGAATTTTTACATCTCAGATGTAGCAGACCTTACGTGACCGACGGTAATTTGACTGCAACAGTAGAAATATCCGAGTGCTGGTATCCACCTGCCTTAAGCCAAGTTGTTTTTAGGAAGGTTATGAGTTAGTGTGGCGTTACAGTTGAAGCGATGGATTGAAATGACCCGGGTCAACTGAAGAAGAGCAGTATATGTTGAAACGGTAAACAATTAATGTGCGTTCACCAGCTAATTTTTGAAGGATTAACCATGAGGGAGGTTAACCAGATTATGGTATAATTTTACCCATAACCAACAGCCTGTGTTTTTGGTGTTGATGGAGTAGAAGTGGGTGGACCGGTTAAAGTAGCATGGAATTAATCAAGTGTGGCAGAATATTTCCATTAAGTTTTCTGCGAGGGAAAATAACACGAACATAATGCATCTTTCACAGGTTTTCGGGGGAACATCTCTACTGGAGTCTAGAAGTTTTTAAGATAGTCTTCGTAAAAATGACTTTGTATCAATGCGGAAAATGGAACGCAACAATACAGCGTTGGTAGCAGGGTTAAAATATAATTGAGTTGCTGAAAAACAAAATGAAACTATTTGCACATCTTAATTGAAGCAGTTGCGCTGTGAAAAGCCAAATGGTTTTCAATGAAATACTAATCAGCTATTTGAAGGAAGGAAACCTGAGATTGGTTTCAGTTGGTGATACAATCGAAATAAATTAGCATTTTAAGCACCGAAATGTAAACAGCCTTCGAGAGGTCAATTAGCTTAAAAAATTTAATAAGCTTCCTATTCAAGTCATTTTTTTTAGAATGGAAAGTGCTGTCATTTGAGACGAGCGTACCTTATATCTTTGACATCCTTAGGAAAAATGAGTCAGAAAACGTCGATGGTATACAGCTGGGGAGAAAGAGGGAATGAGTGATGCTGAGTCATTAACATTCAGTAGATTAAACATAAGATTGTCACAATCTGGTGTAACGCGCTCTATCGCTGACCCAAAACCGAGTACAAGAACAGGTGAGGCAAAGGCGTTTATTGGAAAGACGAGGCGAGTTCCATTAGGCTACAGAGACTCTAAATTTATAGGTTCAATGGAGAACAAATCACGTTACAGAGGGGCATTAGAACGTGCACTCGTGAAAATAGTTCACATATTGTACAGGCGTTTAATCGCGCAGCAGCAATCTAATTAACTGAGTGAGTTAAAGCATATTAACTAACTCGAACCTGGATCGATCAATCGATATGACGTGATTCACCTTTGCTGCTACGTTTGGAGATGCGTCTCCTAACACAAACATAACCCTCAAGATTGTTGTATGTGTCACCAGTAAAACTTGTTGAAAACACCACTACAAATCCGGGACATGTGACCATGTGCTTGCACTTCTAGTGTTCACAAAAACCATGGATTAATTATTCTTGAATGTATAAAAACTATATGTTCTTTTGTTTAACCTAAAGAATACGCGATCAAATTTTCCGTCCTTTCCTACTCACTCTCAGACATGAAACAGGCAAACCGAGTCTAATATCTGACGCGCATTTTTTACGTGTCTGATTGATAAACGTTTTCACGAACGTACACCGTTCTCCTGGAAGATACTGGTTGTATTAGCACCATTACAATGCGTAATTTAGCCAACAACGGTTAGTTCAGGGAATTCAATGTCAACACCATTTCTTTCAACACCGTAGGCTGCGCACACTTCTCGCAACCTTTCCTCGAAATAGACCAAACTCCATTTATATCACTGACTTTGAGTCTTGATATGACGGTCAATTCTGAATTCAAGTACGTTGTTTCTTTAGTCACATATGTCCAGTGTCTTGAGAAGGAAACTAAAGAGAGTGTATAAAGTTCTCAAACAGATGACAGATAATTTTAAACTAAAACATTGGTTTGAAGAGAGCAAACTTTGTTCTCATTCATAAACGTGAAAAACAAGCGACCCTGAAATGTCGTCGAAAAGTCTACGAAGTGCAGATGGATGTTCAGGTGACTTAACTTCCACATCCGTGGTCAATTCTCAAAATTAGCTCCAAATACAAACGAAGATAGTTAACCGTTCGATGTAGATTTGGTTGATCTTGAACATCGTTTCATTTCCAGATGGCAACGCGCCGTTACAGCATATCTTGTGCAGGTACCAGAGAAATAACCTCCTGTAGATAGTTGTAGCTAAATGATAGGTTGGGAGCAGTCACTTCACAGCCTGAGTGATAGCAAAACCATCTTGCTTAAATTTGAAAACAGCGGTTAGTACACGGACATTAGTATTACCTCCTCACTATCATACAATATTAACCAGGAATACATGCATAAAAGATCAGTGGGATGAGGTGAAGAAATGAAACAGCGAATGTGGTGAAGGACAGTGGTAAACTATAAGGCGCAGAGCAGTTTGAAGTTTATACTGCTTGTATTGTACGATCGTCCATAATATGTGGTTGATGAAACCTATGGGGTTTCTATTGTGTTTAAACAAAGAATTGCAAGAGCATCACAACTTTCGAACGATTATGGTTAAGTGACTCAACATCAGAAAATCTTTAACGACTCAAAGCTTGCCAGACACCTCAGAACTATGAATTACTAAGTGTCAGTAAACAATGTACACCTGTGACCAGCTTTGTGGATGTCTAGCTCACTCCAACTAAAGTTGGAAAAGTGGTTGGTTGAGATAGTAGAATATATGGAGCATTCAGCAGAAAAAAAATCCCCGAAGGATAAGGTTCAGTTTGTTGAGCTTTTTGAGAAAATCAGTCTTCTAAAGGATTACACGACTAGCGCAGATGTTATCTGGATGTTCGTAAACATTACTGCATATAAGGTTTCCCGAATCATGTGTGTTTAAGACAATATGAATCAATTTGCGTTATCTAATCTATTTCGTGAAATTGAAATACCGTTTCCTTTTTGTACCTCAGAAGCAAAACGCCGCTTTACACAGAAAAACTGTCGGGAAAATGTTGGTATATTTATGGGAATTTCCGAAAGATACCTGTTTAGTGATATCCCATTCTCGGTTCATTTAGAGCGTCAAGAAACCGTCTATACAACGTACGTACCGCACCGATATTCAGACAGTAATCTGTCAACACTGATACTAAAGAGTGAGTCGGAGGTAACCTGACACTGTTCAAGGGAATATACCCAAAGGTCTGAATGTGAATATAGTTTTCTCCCAATTTTTGTTGCCGGCATTTCTTAGAGGACTGCCGGTTTCAGTTTATGACAAACGCGATTGGAATTACCACCAACGGCAAGTTAACAGGCCAATACCGAGGCATTAGAATATTGGCTTCATCAAGACTGTGTTCAGTAAAAGAACTATTTGCCTTCAAAATGCACCTGTTCTCTTGAATACATTTAAAATTAGAATTTCAAAATGGCAGACTGTAAAATTTACCGTCTGACACTTTTTGGCTACATCTTATCAGGTACACACTGCGATGTTAACGTTATAGAGCAGAGTGGAACGAGATTAGAGAAAAGAAATGAAGGACCATAAACAAGCAAATCAAGTATGCAAACAAGAGCAGTGAAGCTGTTTACTTACCACAATAGTTTCGGACTAATCAACATATCCTTTTGTAGGCAATGGAGTGGTTGGCCGTGGAGCTAAGTCTGAGGTTCTTTTCATGATCGTTGTACGTAAGAGATGATTGCAATGCACCACTAAATCCATGAATACTGGCCGCAGGATTCCGAACCTACAAGGTTGCGTAAGTTGTGTTAAGTTAACTTGTGAGTCAGATTCTAGTTTCATCTTTGAAACCTGAAATTCTTCCGTGCACTACAACCCACGTGATTTTCCGAGTTTTATTAGGTTTACAAACAATAAGATGGGTTGATAACTGGGAGGCCGACTACTTGAAGATGTCACAGCTTTGGTAAAAGGCAGGTGTTGTAAGTTGACACACGGACACGTGTGCGCACAACAAAGAAGGCTAAGAGAGACAATTGTTCGCCATCTGTACGTTAGGCACCTAATAATTTCAGTTTATACAATGAGGCAGCTTCACCGAGATGTCTTCATCCGAATATTTAAAGTAATTTATCTGTGAATTTAGTCCTGCCGTAGCAACCTTGATCACAACGGGGAAGTGAATAGCATGGTAATAAATGTTCCTGTATTTTCATTTTCCTGTATGACCCTGATTTTCCGCTTTCTGTTGCCTATTGCACCTGAGAGTAAGCAAATTGATTTGTGCTATATCAAAACATGGGCATTTACTTTTGTTATCGCCCTATTATGTTTATTGAGCCTTCCCTCTCAATGTTTACTAAACCTCATGGTGTAGTGCCAAGGAATAATTGACACTCCGGATTGCATGAATACACTTGCTTACACTGAATGAATCAGTAGACACGCAGCACTAATCAAAAGGTAACCTCAACCTCTTAATAAGTTTCAACATTATGCTCCTGCAGTCAATGTAACGGTGGACTTGTTGGGACGATTTGTTAAGAAGTAAACAGCGAGTGTCGGTCTATCTGTAACAGATGTATGAACAATAGACAACATTTTCTTTTAAGGGGAGCGGGAGGGTATAGAAAATTGTGTAAGTTAATCACAACTGACAACTACTGGCAGTCGTCGCATTTCAGAGTGGGCGAGTCGCGTCCTTCAAACTATGCACCGAACTACAAGTGTGCTCTAGTTCAAGCTTTAGGTAATGCATTTCCTTTTCACAACACGGGATTTGAACACTAGTTCACGTTCTTTAAAGACAACTGTGTAAATAGGTTCGTTTCAGTCAAGGTAAAAATATCACATCTGAACTATCATCCCCGCTTTCTTAAATAATGCTGAGATTGTCCGATCGTCGTGAGTCTTAGACATAACAGATGAGCTCGCAACAGGATTTTTTAGGTTCACTGAAAACCCGAATGTTTCGAATTTTCTACTCAGTTTTTAAGCCGTCAGGTAGTTAGGGATTTGGTTGAAATAAACTGAACACCCCTCACAACTGGCTGCAGATTTCCATAACACTCTCATTTTCAAGCAGCATCCATAGCACATGGTTAGGGTTGCTCTCCATCCTGACGCAAGTCCACCAAATGGCTGACTAATAAATAAGCACAACTGAGTGATGTAAAAGTAAGCAATAAATAGGCAGGAATTCATGAAAAATCAAAATAGTTAACAACCTAATGGATATGTTCACCACTAAGTGCGGTATAGTGCCACGTTTGAACGCATCTCTATCCAGGGTTGTGAATGTTTGCTAACCACTCAATCGGGTAAACGATAATCAGTGAACTAACTGAACGGGGCGATCAGGGCTGTCACTGCAGCTAACCAAGCTATAGCCCAGTCGCTTTATAGTTCTCTCAATCAGAAGCCGCGATGAACAGCAAAAAATGCAGCAGACACGTATTCGTCATACGGAATCTGTATGCATCTTGCTCATAAATGGGCCATATTTCGGATTCACATAGCAATGATATTTACAGCGGAGCGCTGTGAGCATATTGACAACGATAGAATTGATAGACGTTGTCTAATGCGTTACATACATCAGCCGTCATCATAAACAACTTATTGGTAGAATTACAAGCTGAGGAGTTTACACTATCTTGGACACTGAGGCGATCGACAAACTCCATCTGCAGGCGTGTATTACCAAAAAATGGACAGTACCAACTCAACCGTATAGCAGCAGTGAACCTTCAAAGCACAGAATATATAACACAGACAAACAGATACACCCGATATCTCCAAAAAAACTGGGTGAAGCACTGTCGTTTGCATGCGCAAAATCAGTCAACTTACAACCTGGAAGAAGAGTAATTCTGAGATCTTCTAACATATTTCCCATAATTGAGGAGGCAGACCTAGGTCGCATACCCTTTCGAGTAACATTTGATGTAAATATGGCTCTAGGGAACTGACCATAAATCCACTTTATACACTCACAGTGGACTTTCCATGATATCAATCAATTGACAATTTAGTGAAATTGCTCTGCGATGAAATCAGCCCTGGAGAGTATGGTAGGTTACCAAACCAAATGCAGCCTTTAGGCTTGAAATTACCATGACCTCTGGCTAGGTAAATAAATGCTTAAGCCCAAGGACTGGTCTTAAGTTAAGTATATGGTTGTTACTCTGGCAACTGGGTCAAAAACCCGCTTCTTTCGTGCTAACTTTGTTCTATTTGTATGTTAAGTGTCCACTGCATTATAAAATTACGAAACATCGTTGATACGATGGGGCCAAGAATACTACCCTTGTGGTTGTCATATAATGTCACGACACCCTTTTACTAAGTGATAATTATCGTCTATAACTACCAATCACGAGACAGCGCTTCAGACTCTTACACGAAGCAAAACTTTATAGTTCCCCTTCGAAGACGACCTCTGATTAGTACCTTTGGGGGAAAACAAAGTGTTGGAGCACTAATACGTTTCAGTTGCCTTTCAGTTCATTCTCAGTGACAGTTTCACTACCTTCCGGGAACCACAGCAGATGTAATGAAACTTGAACCAGAATTCTGATAATTATTGCCAAGTTTCACCGCACTGAATAATAGGATTGAGAAAGAGGTCAGCTTTGGTGCGACTCAATTTTATTCTTTTCCTCACCCTTTCCAATTTGGATAGCATCATTTCCGTAACCGTCAAAATGGTTCCAATCTAAACCGGAAGCCTCATTCTCCTACAAAGTCAGCAGTGAAGCTGTTTTCCATACGGCTACTCTCTTTGATCAGTCTGATATAAATTCACTTGAAAGGACTGTAGCTATAGTCAGCATATCTCATGGTATCAACACAGCATGCAAACGTGGCCGGCACGGTAATGCATTATAAGAGGTCGTGTTGGCAGTAGACATACAGAATTGCACTTAGGTTGAAGCTTCACGTTTAAGTAATAAGGAGATCTCGGAGTATTTCTAGTAAAAAGTTCTCGTTTCCTGTACAAGATTGTTGAGGTACAGAGTTACGTAAGCAATGTTCGACTGTTAGGAGGCAAATTCATCAAAACAATCTAATCAGGACATCGGTGACAGCTGAGGAAATCATTCCTCATTGAAAACCAGTCAGGGCCTCGGTGACGGCTGGCGAAATGAGAAAAAACACTGAGGGGCACGTCGGACCAACTAGCAGGAGACGTGCAAGTGAGCGTGGGTGTCGTGCCAGGACGATACGTGCAAGTGGGCGTGGGTGTCGTACCAGGACGATACGTGCAAGTGAGCGTGGGTGTCGCGACAGGAGGACAAGTGCAAGTGAGCGTGGGTGTCACGCCAGACCGAGAACCGACGCCTATGGAATTGGCCTTACTTGGCCACTTGGCCACTTGGCAGCGAAGTGGCCTAAACAAGCAGACAGTGAATCAACAAGTAAGTGGCCATATTTGGCCACTTGTTCATGATATATATTTACAGGCATTTTATTCGTTTGTCGAACTGGTATTTGGCAATACAGCGTGTTTGTCCGCAATCGTGTTCTTCTTGTCTCTGCGCAAGTAGACTGGGTGAGGCCGCATAGCAGGGACCCACGTCAAGCAGTCATGCCGTATTAGAACTTTTGGCAAGGAAAAGGCGCGTTACATCCTCGACTCACAGTCAGTTAACGGCTGGAAGCAGAGACAGATGTTTTGTTACAAATTGTAATCTGATAGATCCAAAACTGAACAAAAAGCATGACTAACAGACGAAGATATACCAATCAAACGTTTTGTCCAATCATTATGTACTTCCCTTAAGTAACGTTAGATTGCTTTCGATAGCTGTTGGACATCTATACATAGACCGCAATCCATTGTGCAATCGTTTGTGACTGACCTGCAACTTAGCCAATGTCTTTTACGGTTCCAACAATTATATACGAGAGACTTCCGAAAACAGCTCGTCCCAGTCACTTTCAGCAGCGTGCCAGTCGGCGGGTTCGCTCTTTTATAGGCTTACCAACTCCAGGCATACCTGGCAGTCGGTCCGGTGTCCTGTAAACAAAAGTCGTTATTTTCTACACTTGTTCCTAAAACCGCGGGGTCAGTAGGGTCGCAGAAATATAAACAGGTTGATTTCCTTTAGTTGTTGGGTTTATTTTCACTCACGAATTGAAGGTAGACGTCCGTTTGATTTTCGGGCTTACGTGATGTTGATCAGACCTAACAATATCAATTTGTGCGCTTTTCGCAACTTGCAAGGTACACAATAGCACATATTTTTCAACGCATGTAAATAGCTGATTATCACACACTGGCTAACATGAATAAGGCACCGTTCGGAGCTGATCGTGGCCGTCGCATTCATATAGACTTTCACCCACCCTCTTGGAATGAAGGCAGTAAACTCAGTTTTTTGCCTTCAGTACCCTTCATTATTATTGTATGATCTTTTTGTGGACGGGATTTGAACTACAGCCAAGCATTCATACAACAATCTGATTGGTCATTGGACCACAGACCTCACTTTAGGCACGTGCGAGTTATCGTAGGAAGATTGCCGGTCACTTCCGTCTATATTTGTTCTTCAGATTGGCTAACAGAAGAAAGACTGTGTTCCAGTGATTTCTGGGAACGGCTTGACTGAAAAATTCTGTATGAATTCGAGTACAGGGATCAAATTTTGGGGGAGTCCACTTCATTCTTTATACATTCGTATTTTGAGTACACACTTTCCCAGTTCTAACTTTTTATTTTCCATCTGTTAAGGTTGCCAACAACGTACGGTGTGACGTGATTTTCTAAGTGGATCTGTCCGTATTCCACTGAAAAGTTGTCAAATGATGATATCAGTCGAATTTATTTAACATGCTCGAAATTGTACACATATAACTTTAAAAAATCTGGTCTAATGGTTAGGACTTTTGCAAAAATTTATACTTAGCCTTCCATCGATTCGGTCTGCTGAACTTGTTTACTTTCAACGTTTATAAACTTAAATTATCTGACCGTGTGCTACATAAATATCTGAAGGTTAATTTACTCAGACTTATTACCTGCCACAATTTGCGTGAAGCTGGCACCATCAGTAAACACTAACAAACATATAGTGGAATCTGCAGGATAAATTAAGCGGTTTTAACAAATTTGAATTGACTGAAATTAAACATACTGGTAGTAGCAAAATGCATTGGTGTACTTCAGTAGTTTGGGTTGTAAAGACGAAAGTTTGAAGCGATTGAACCAGTTGTGTGCAACCCGCAGATATAGGAGTAAGATGTCATAACTGAATCCACTTTGTAGACAGACACTTAGCTTTGACCTACTGACACACTCTAACCAATTAATAGCAAGCAATTGCAACATACAGTAGACCATTCAGAAAAGACAAACTATACGAACCATTGGCTTGACGTCCTAAAAATATGCATTAATTCTATGTTTTAATTCTTTAACTGGCGAAGCCATCACCACACTTCAAGACTGAGTATATTGGGAAGTCGGAAGAGCGATGTGCACATGTCAAGCGGCTCATTTGATATTGTAGTCTTCACGATGTAGTAGACTGTAACACTCGGAAACATATTCCGCGATAGAAAGTTGGGTCTGCGGGGGCAGCCAAATGCAGAGTGTGAACGTAACAACGAAAGGTTGATCCAGTTTATGCGATCATATAAGGTAATGACAAATAGATTGATTCATCTTGTCTCTGTAGATTTGAACTCTTCATGTGAAGGAACATCCGTTGTATAAGTAAAGTCTAAAGATTTTCTCAAGAAGTGAGTATACTGGTCAGTCTGCTATTTTGGATGTGCTTTTAAGCTAACATTTCCCAAATATTTGAGAAAGTAGACAGTTTACAAGGTTGGTTTCCATGGCCAGGTAGACGCAGTTAAGATAACTTTTCCCATATCTCTATCAAAAGTGACAGTAACCGCGTAATTCCTTTCAAATTAACGGTTGACCTGAGACGTATAGCACTTCTCCTCAAAGTTGAACGTAACAAAACTAAAGCCCATTTCTAATAATTCAAGCCGTTCTGTAATCCTACACTCTGAACGATAATTTCTACTATAAACCAACTTCTGACGTCGACGACATAAAGTAAATAAATATAAGTTGAGAAGTAGCTAGTTTCTGGTGCAAATAGGCTAGAAAGTTATGGCCCTGGGAGTGAACGCAACTTTTTGCGCAAAATTAGTTGAGGTGTGGTTAGCTAGTGTTCACACTGAGATAGCCAGTGAGTCAAAATTAATCCAGCTTTAAGGGTGTCTAGCTGGTAATAACAAAGTTATAAGAAAACACCGAACAGATAAAGCAAAATTAAACGCGCAAAGTTGAATTCGAAACAACCAATCCGAAGGCATCACGTGAGGAACTACGTGAAACTTGCAGGAGAAATGTAGTTCAGATAAAAAAGTTTATCTGAAATCTGTTATGGCCGGTTGACATAAGAATAAAACGTTTGTAATAAAAGAGCCAAATAAAAACGTTAATGAAGTATTCTAATGGAATATTTTCATAAAATTTTCCTCGTACTACATTTCGCTGCATTTACCCTTGGATTTCTAACAGCTACAAACCGAATTTCGTTTGGGTCAGTTTATTTCCCCACTAACTGGTATCTGGCGCTACCTTGAAAACACATCCGTGGTCCCTTTTCGCGACAGTGTGAATCAAGCACAGCCAACTGTTAATACCTACGTGAATCTGACAACCTATCTAATATCTGTCAGTGGTTATGTGACGCTCGTGTTCTACCTGGCTCTGGTTGCAATACAAGTGACCTATCTCAGCTTGATTGTGGAAGACACGAAAGATCGCGGGCTATATTCGGATTTCAGTAAGTCTTCATCTGAGTGCATTTAAACACTCTTGCAGACCACTTTAAACCAGCCAACAAGAAAACCATTTTAGAATTGAGAACACTGTATCCACTTTTATCATCTGCATTCCATGATATCAGTAGTAAACCGTGATAATATAAAAAGAAAAGATACCAGTTTAGCATAATAAGGCAGTAGTAAAGCATGAAGGGAATACAGAATAGAAGGTAAATATCTGCTGACTGCGTCGTTTGTCGTGGATCAAAATGCGGAATTGAGCAACTGATAAAACATTCTCTCGGGAACTCTCGTATGATCGTGTCGGGATAGTGGTATGGAAATGTGTGATGGAGAACGCGCTGTTTCACCGAGTGATGAATCCGCATGCACATGAAACACAAACACGCCTGATTATTGCAAGATCAGTTGAGCGATAGAACCTGAAACCTTTATTATACAATAGAGGGTATTTGCTTTCACGACACAAGTTGTAGAGTTAGTGAAAAGTGAATTAATTGATGTGCTGTAACGATTAATCAACAAGCATTGGGCTTATCCAGTGCGGTCATTTTCTGGTTTCATTATCTTTCGGGTTCTAAGCAAACTGTATGTGATACTAATATTTTGTCAGCTTAGACTCAATTTTATTAACAGTAGAAAGCCATTAAATGTCTACGCGTCACAGTTACTGCTATCTAAGTAATGTCTTATTCAAATAGTCATAAGGGCCTCATTCTGCCATGAGGCAGTGAGTCTCGTTAGCTTGGCTGCCTCACGAAGCAACTGACATTGTTCTTTTTCAAAAGTTTAGGTTAAAGTCAAGGGATCAAGGATTCAATTTCGGCAGTCCAAATAACGGTACTAAATCAGTTGGACAGAGAATGATTGCAGATTGCGAAAACCACAGTCAATATCGCATTGTGGCACTGTTGTTTCAATTACCTAGAATGATATCCGAAAAGAACCACGCTTTCAATCTTACAGTTGTTTACGGACGATGTAACTGCAATCGCTTGTGCTTAGTCACTAGTCGAGGTAACATTGTGAATTTGTAGCTGTTAAGAGCGAAGGATTGTTTTGTGGATCGCAGCCAAAAACAAACTGTCAGATCTGGCAATAAAATTCCCTACAATCTTCAACGAAAATGAACTATGTTTATAGCAAGACTTTTAATTCGGGCATTCGTGAATGCTTACAATGAGCAAACGTTAATAGTTCATCATGATGTTCCAATAACAAAATCACTGGATACCAACTGGAGATGAAAACAACAATGGTGAACTGTCAGGCGAGCAGGTGGGGTAAAGAATTGCAACCTGTATCACAAGTGAACTCATTAAGCCCAGGAGGGTGGTAGGTAGGCTACAGAGACGAACGTCATGTTGACGATTGACACTGGGAACGAATTGTCTCAGCTCATCGGCCAGCACTTTTGGGTGACTTTACAATAGTTGGCTTTGCAGCGTAAAATAGTCTTAAAACAGCAGCTGCTAAATGTTACTTTCTCAGTGTAGACGAGCTGTCTATTAAAAACGGGTGTTTTAACTACTCTGCCCACCTTGGTACTGTTGCTGTTATACTTTTCTACTAGCTCTAAGAAACGACTATTTTCGTGTATTGTAGCTTATAGGGCTTAGGTCTAACTGTATACTTCCTCTCATCATAGCATCAACAATCTGGGAACAACTGTTCTTAACAGTTTTATCTTATGTTGCATTGAACAATCATTCTGAAATGCATACGTTGTCTTGTCCAAGTTATTTTTCAGTGCAGAGATTACGATGGAAGCGAAATACGTCCATATATGAAATGGTCAGCGAGGGCGAGGGCTCGACTCACAGAGTATATGTTTCTGTAACATCAAACCTTAGTAAAGCGTGATCTGTGCGGTCCGAATGCGGTTGACGTTACGAAGCAATCCAAACCAACAGCTGATTATTTTGGCGGAGGGTCAGTCGTCAGCATTTTAAAATAAATCGACACGTGCACGCAGAAATAATTATTCAAATATGCCTGCAATTGTTGTCATTAGAAGCAGATAGGTATGATGTAGTTTGATGCAACTGTTACTCAGTTTTGCCAAAAATGAGCCATTATTTGGCGACATTCTTTCCGAATTAGCTTATCACAGTGGCTTCAGTCAAAAGTCACTTTCGCACAACACATCACGAGAGGCTTGAGCTGCGCATCTTACAGTTTTACTCACACACAACTAATCGAATGCAACCCCAAATGAATCATTAACAGAAGGCTTTGGTTGGGGATCAGT
This sequence comes from Paragonimus heterotremus, assembly GCA_013368495.1. Lineage (NCBI taxonomy): Eukaryota > Metazoa > Platyhelminthes > Trematoda > Plagiorchiida > Troglotrematidae > Paragonimus > Paragonimus heterotremus. The sequence continues at coordinate 23,226 of LUCH01002147.1, read as the reverse complement.
GCGCTCTAGCTGATAACTGTTGGTTAGAGAAATTAGGCGTAAAACAAGAAATTTCAAACCAGGGTATATTTGGTTGACTAGGTTTCTCAGTAATGGAACCCTTCGTTTACGTCACTCTTGCCAGTCAACTTCAGATTTCGGTAATTGTGATTTGACCCCCAGAAAACCATAACTGAACCAACTTAGTTTGTAAAGAATGGTCTTATATCCATTAACTCCTGTATAACAATGGTTTAATCAAGCTGTCACATAACATATATATTGTTTTAATCAGACAGAAGTCTTCTGAAAGCCCATCACAACCCTGCAAACGTGTTGATAGGGATAGCTGGACGTTGGACATTAAATTACGCGTGCACGAATGTGGGATGGGAGAAGGAGCGCCGCTGTTTAAGGCAAATTCATGAGTGTTGTAGGTAGTTTTAGGAAGTGGAAAGTTCGTAAGCAGCAACGTCTCATCATATGAGCTTATCGCTTTTTGCGAACGTCTAGGCGGTTTACACATTTTAGAAGCGCGATATTCAAGCGATATTTAAGGGGATACACAGTATTTCGCTGAATGATTATGTTCGATAAATCGATGAGCCGAGAGACCGGTTTCTACTGCTGTGCGTTGCACGTTCACTTAAAAAGCCCATGCGGAACGTCGTGTTTGTGGTTTTTGGCAATCTGAGCGTTTGCCCACTTGATACATCAGAGTGAATTCGTCAACACAAAGTATACCAGTTACGGTCGATCTACCCAGACTGCAACTGATTTTCTGCTTAACCCTTTGGGTGTTATCAGTATTACCGTACAGCAAGAACTACTGGAAATATTCGTATTTTGAGTTTCATTCATTTAAACAATTCACAAATCTATGGCCAGACTGGTGGCCATTAGTCTATCATTTTGTCGCACTTCCCTCAAACTTTGGGAGTAGACAGGCGGTTGTAAGTTATGATACGCACAATCTGTCTCATAAGTGTCGCCCGTTTTTCCTTTTCTTTTCAGATCAGTGTTAACGCCTGTCACCATGCGTACTGCCTCCTAACTGTTTTAAGCTCAACAAATTTCACAGTGAAAACTAGCTGATTTAGTTCCGTGCTCTATTGTCCTCAGAGGCAATCTCTGACTCGTTATCCGGATCGTGAATTCGAGTCCAGTAACATGAGCTTTTATGTCATTAAGTTGAAACTAAACGCAACCTTGTTATTTTTACTACTTATGTTGCTTGTTCTCCTTGTCAAGCTCTCCTTCCAATTGACGGCACGGAACATTTGCGAGTCAGCAGAATTGTAAACACTAATCCTATCTACGGCGATCGCATCGCTCAAACCGAGTTTACCAGGGCCGGTCTACGACTGCGTTGCCTGTCAATTTTTCTCGGGATTGTTAGCGTTATCTGCTGCTTTACGTCACTGATCTGTCTAGTAATTATTCCCGCGGTCACACTGGTCAACGCAGATGTCTGTCGAAATTTCGAGACGCCTCTTGATCTTAACCTCACAGATCGTGCAATCGAGTTATTTTTACAGCACGAATGGCCGCGGTTGTTGAGTAACCAGACTTTATCGCCAAGTTTGCTTGAACTGATCAGGATTCAACCTCCAAGTAGCCTGATTTCAACAATCGCGATTGAGTGCAATCCCACTTTATCTACGAACGCCAGTTTTGGGCTACTTGGTAGATTAGGTTATGGAAATGTGCTTAATTTTCAACCTGTTCTTCAAGGGACCGAAGTGAGAAACATTTTGAAGAAGGCAGAAAGGTGAGTCCATTTTAAGATTCTGTTTCACCTTCAATTCAACTGCAAAATGATCCTTCAATAAGCTTACAAGATGTTCCGTTCACAAGTATATGATGCTGGCCTTGAGTCATATTAGCACACTCGTTAAAAAGCATCGGTTTCCAGTTAGCTCATGTATGTTTCTGTCTGACTCTACCCAGATATCTTGTTCTCTCTGTGGCCTATCACTACCCACAAGACAGAATTATGTCAGAAATAACTCATCACGGTTTGTGTTTATTATCATTTGCAGAATGTACGGTTCGACCATCTCTTCAACTGCTTTGAGAAATTCCACTTAATGTCACCCTAAATGGTCCGTTAAATTAAGCTTCTGGTAAATACGGTTGAAGGTTTTAGCTAAAACCAAGTGTCCTCTAGTGGAAATAAAGAACCACTCTTGTAATCTTCGTATCCACTCAGTGCGCATACCCCAACCTATACTCCCAGCCAAACATGTATCCTGTTTTCAATAAATCCTAGCAACTACCCGGTTATGGTGTGATTCCCCTCTTCCATTTCAGCTAACAAATTCATATAGCAAGTCATAAGTAATCATCCTCGGCTCATAACATACTCGGAATGCAGTTACGTGAACAACCAAACAAAGGGTTGGGATCGCATCTCATTTACATAAGTAACACTTAATTTGAACGAAAGTTAGTTATCCACTTCCAGCTTATTCTTGGATTAATATACAAAGCCAGTCTTCTTGTCAAATGATGCAATTATGCTAACCCAAACGTTAGCTAAGCTTAGAGACTGTAGATCTTCAACGCGCACTAAACACAGGGGACACAATGGATCTGATTACACTGTTGATTAGGATAAAATGAATGATGGTAATCGTCCAGTTGGAACTGAAATTGAGTACTTTCTAGTAAAAGTTGAAAGCCACGGACATTTATGGCATAAATCAAAGCTGCGAGAAGCGTATGGTTACTTGATATACTGGGGAGGCGGCTCAACAAATTGATGTCTGCTTAACACTGAGAAACCTTATTAATTCAAACAGGAACGTTTCAGTAGACGCAACTTGTTCTACCCCAGCTATCTGCTCCTATTTACCACTATTCACGAAACAACGATGTCGATGTGCCTCTCTGATGAACACTCCGGCGTTTAACTGAAGAACGGTCGATCATGCTGAATACGGAACGTTTTATTCCTGATACGTTCCCCAACCAGAACGACATGATGACTGTCTGCCTGTCAAAACGTTGAGAATACCGAATATAAACGCTGAATCGGCCCGCTGACCGTTTCAAATTCCCAGGATAAATGGAATCACCAGTTCGCAACGATAGTTTGCTTGTGTCAAAATGCACTGTGTGAAGAGCCTCGCTAAATGCTCCTTTGGTTTGAGTTGACTTAATAAGGTGTCACCACTCTTTTGAATAAAACAGCTTCTCACCAAGTTCTTCATGAGCCTTCATACTTATAGCAGACACCGAACATGCTCTACAGTTAGGAATAGTTGAGGAATTTTGAAAATGCCACGTCTTGGTTCAACGCCTTGGAACACGCGCATCTTGCTAATTAAATTCTATACTTGACACGGCACGTAAAATGTACTGGTAGAACCACTTTTGCTGTTTGTTGCAGTCAGAGTTGTGTAAATTTATTTATTCCGTTTAACGATCACATTGACGAACTGGTAGGAGCGCAGGGGCACTGCTTTTCGGATGCCTTACTGTCAGCGAAATAACCGTTTACAGGAGAAGCAATAACTAAAACTAAACACTGTCCTCCGTGAGGGTTCAATAAACCACCCGGTCATCTCAGCTAGTGGTGGACAAGATAGCAGCCCATAAGTTCACTTGACCAATCGAAATCAATATTTCAAACCCTACTCAGGTTATCCTTTTTAGTCAATATTCATTGGCTACGATGACCGGGTGGTAGCTGGCACTGAGTGAAGTAACAACATTAATATCCGTCGTAGGTAATCCACTTCATGAAAGCAATGTAACAGCAAAGATAATCTGCAGATTAACTCGCACTACCAACACAAATACCTTCGTCTATGAAACAAATCCGTCAGCCACTGAAAGTAATCCTTTTTGCTATGCTGCCGGTCAATCATTTAATAGCGCTACGTCTGAAAGGGTACACATCTAACTCACATCTTGTGATGATTGGTCTAACGTCCTTTGGATGAAGAAGCAACGGCTGAATGAGTAATATTATCGTTTGAAGCATGTACTCCTTCCGAAATCACATATACACAAACGAAATATGCTCCTGACTCAAAGACTGACCGCTAGTTAACATAACGCCAAGAGGACAAAGCGAGTGATCAGTTCGTTTTTTTGTTCTGAACGAGAATTTCAGAATACTGAGCGGACGTCATATCTGAAGTTCTGTCATCCGCAGAAATTGAAGGGCTCACGTCTATTCTGAATTGAGATTTACAGCGCCATTTGTTTACTATCAAATTTTGTTCTTGTTATCAGTTACAGAACTCAGTGGTTTCTTTAATTTGCAACCCCTCTGATCTCTACTCTTCTGATGATTTAATAGATATCATTACTGTTCAGATTACGACGCAGGAAGATCTTTTGATGAACATTGAGGATAATGGGCAAAATAACCAAACCTCAGCATTAGAGATAGTATCTGTGCAAAGTGTTATTAAGCCAGTCTCTTCATTCAGACGGTAAGCTGTATTTGTGGTGAATAACGCTATCATGACGTGAAATTCAGTTTATATTTACCACTCGTATTTGTTTATTATTAGCTACGTTTCACTACATTTCTGCTTCCTTTCTGTTGTCGCTCCAGGTGGCTCAAACACTTTTAATGTGCAATGTCCTGTCCGAGAATAATTCTGTGCATAGTATATTCAGTCCAGTTACCATACCCCTCCTTTAAGTTAAAAATTTGTAGTATAAATTTGGCATTGTGTTTATACAATAAGCTAGTTTGCAAGATCCTCAGTGTTTGTGTTTTACTGCCTTAACTGTTTTGTAAAATAATATATGTCTACAATTTGAAACCTGAACCATACTGTGTGTTAGAACGATGAATCTATTTTTCGTATCAAGACGTTGTCTCGATTTAAGCAACTTCGTTTTCCTCTGGTTGTTGGGTAGTTTAAAGGCAGTACGACAGTTTGCTGTCGTTGCTCAAAGTCGCCTTAAATGTACGGGAGTTTAGCTGTAGAGTCGAAACGGCGTGATCGCAATGGCTTCATTCACATCCTGCATCCCTATAAGCTCAACTGAGCATATAACATTTCCTTTCTCTTTCTGTTAGTGGGCACCCGACTTATTTAGATTGAAATTACAGTTAACAGGTTTCGATGATCAATAAATTAATGATTGAGCAAACTGAGAAATTTAATAGTGGTTTCGGAGATCCAAAACATAGTTGTATCTCAAACTTTGTGAGCAGTCTCTGAAAGAGGGCACACTTTATTTGAATGCTCCAGAGTATTCTTGGTTCGAAATTTTTAAAAAATGTAACATCAGAGTCGGGTGTTGTATAGTGGCGCCACCCACTGCTTATATATGCTGACACCCTATTTTTATGAATAAACATAACTCCCGAAGGATTGTCGAGTTATACAATCCCAACCAGAGTGGATATGCACCTTGATTGAGCAAGACGTGTTAGGTCTTTTACCAAGCCTGTCATTAAGTTATATTTTAGTCGACCAATACTATTTACCACGTCGAAGTTTCTGCGAACTCTGCTATCCAGCTCCATCAAGAGACAGTTTCAGAAAACCCAACAAATATTACTCTCATTAAACCTTCTAGATTTGTTTAGTTTCATTTAATATTATCAACACTCTTCACACACTGTTTTAGTGGAGAGCCATGAATAAATTCATGTTACATCACTCTCTCGTAATTTTCTCGTTTCTCACCAGCGAACTAGTTGCCAACATATTGAACGTTGATTTTTCCCAACTCATTCCCAACAATTTGGACTCTTTAACGGGCCAAGCAAGAAAAATTGCGACCGCATTTGATAATGTGGACTATCGAGTGAGTGGAAACGTCAGGTTTCAACAATGGTCAATCATCAATTTAGAGCAACATTTTCGTTATGGATTAGTAATAAGGAATATTGTTTAATAGCAATTGCACTTTGGCTAAACTGTTTTTCCTAATTCGGATAATGTTCACCAAACCCATTCGGGAGAACCTGTTTGATTCTAGTTTGTTCCTCATTAGATCACATTAGCTGAGGGTATCCTTGTGTTGACAGTGCATATTAAATTGTTGTCTGTCTTCAGTGAAATAATTTGAAGTTAAAACAACTTATGTCGATTAGTTTTGAGTTTGTTCCATCGATTTTCCCACTTATTTACATTAGATGATGATGAGTTTAAGAGCAAGAATGTATTATATAATGTGGCATTCAGCTTGAACACTTGATTTATGTGAACTCTATTAAACTTTCATAAACAAACCCCAGTTTCCATCCGTCACTTCGAATCAGTGGTTGCTTCCTATGTGTGTTTGAGAAATGCTCAAATTTACAATCAGTCGCCTTCAGCTGTGCTTCTAAATATGAGTTATTTTGCCCGTGCACAATTTTTGGTGCTCTTTGCAATAGTTTAGGATACAGGAAGAGGCGGTCGAATCAATATGTCATCAATATTGCTAACTTTGCATGGTTAACTACAGGCACCAAAGTTCACGCAGTTTTCAGTACAACATTTTTTTTATAGAAAGTGCCAGCGACCTATTGATTTGTATATTGTGGAGCGCCCAATTAAAATAATGTATTAACTCCCTTTTTTCTTTTCATCGCTAATACCTGGTCGACCTATTTACTTCCAGGAGTCCTGAGAGACACGTGACGTTGGTGTAATACCATAGTTTCTGACAACCAGTAGTCCATAACAACTTAAAATCCGGCAGTGGGATAAAGCATCACAGTGTCTGCTGAGCCAACTAGTGAGGAGTTCTGGCTGCTAATACAAAATGGTCGATATCACAATTCACAATTTGCATATTTTTTTAATCGGATGCCTATATAATAAGTAAGCGTAACGCAGAACGAAGGTAATTGTAAAGCTTCTATCGATCGTCTGCTTCTGCGCGCCGGTGACGTTTGACAAGAAATCGATATTGCTTACAGACTTTTGAACGGGTAGACGGAAAGTTGAGGAGCAATAGGCTAAAAGACACGTGCCAACAGTCTTTTCCGATTGACATCCTAGGCTGGTTCGTTTGTGTTTCTGTTGATAAAATGGTATATAGTCGCAACTAGCGACACCTGTCGAATGGGGATAGCATACGCCCAAGAATCCAGTGCCCGATTAATTCTGTTTGCACAAAAGTTTGCCGCATCCGAAGGTGAGCTGTTTAATACGTGAAAGTAGTTTTGGGCTGATATACAGATTTTAGTGTTGATGGGCGAATGCCTGGTTGCCCGTGTGGTGACCAATAAAGACGATGTCAGAATTATTTGCTCAATGGATGCAGTCGATGTGAGTCAAATAAGCAAACGTTCACTCAAAAACATAAGGTGTTTCAACAAAGATAAAAATTAAATTCCATTCTCCATTCCGAGGTGTACGAATAAGCAAGTTATACAGCTGAAAGCCTTTCAGCATTAATTAAAACCATAAGAATTAGACACTGAAAATGACAAGTCTAAGTTGGGTTACTGTAAGCTTTTCACTGTAACGTGTTGATAAAAATACCTCACTCTCGGTGACCAAAACTACAGCGCAGGCGGTATAGTGACTGGTCACAAAGTCCACATGGAACTAACATGTATTTGAATCAGATGAGAAGGGAGATGGAGCAGTGAACATATATCTTTAAACCAACCTAGCTTTCACATCGTTTAGCGTGTTGTCATCAAGTTTGTTGTAAGAAGCTAACTGTTACACAATTCAACACTTTTATTCTCAGCCATCTATAAACGAACTAACCAAGCAATTTCTACCGGTATTCAACTTAAGTCAATTTATTCAACCGATGAGGTTGTTCGTGACTACTGTACCAAACGGTACGAATTCCAGGGCAGTAGTATCTGTCTTGGAGTTGATGGAACAGTCAATACCAACTTATGACGCAGCAGTGAAAGCAGCTCGTGACTTGGCAGGCCAGTTTCAAACGTTACGCGCTAATCAGGTTCTGGCAACCAAATTGAACACCACGCTCGTAAAGCTGTCAGAAGCACGTGCGGTAAGTCTTAGACTCAGCAGAGAATCAAGATCTACAGTATACATGTAGAAATGATACCTGAACTCACAATACTCTATTTTCAGCATAGGTTTGCAGTGTGTTATAAAAAGTGTGCATAAAATGTCCCGTCCTCATAAATCAATGGAAAATATCTTTACAATAAATTTACATGATTGTTTGTCATCCAAATTTTATTGAAAGTCCATCAGGAAGGAAACTGAGTTGTAGTCAAAATGTCCAAATAACGAACGAGAAAGATCATAACTCATTGTCAGTTTAACGCCTGTAATTGTGAGCACGCGTACCGAACGGTCAATGTAACACTCAGCAACTTGGTTTGTCCTGAGCTCGATAGACTTACTCAAATAAAAACACGGTTAGATATATATATATATATGTATAAATGGAAGGAAACCTAACTCAGTTACCATAACTTCAATGTACACATTCAGTAAACCAGTATTCTTGACCAAATGGAATATCACAGACAATCAGTACTGTACGTGTTCACCCTTTACTGTGTGTTCTAACATTTCCATCGGGAGCTTAGGTTTGTGATTTTATGGTTGTCAATTAATACTTAGTCAAATTCATTTATATCTTAGTTTCAGACATGTACCGCTTTCTATTTGTTCAACCAGAATCAGAGATACAGCTAGTCAAACAGCTCAACATTGAAGTATTTCAACTGAAAAAAGCACAAAATTTAGAACACTAGGTGATACGAATGTGGTAGACTGCAAAAAGCAGCGGTAAGAGTTTTTGTATGGTCCACGTTGATGGTAAAGCAGTAATGACTATACTTTACACAATAGGAAATTGATTTACTTTGAAGACAGAAGAGTGAGAGGAAGTGGCGTCTAAATCATAGATTGTCCTTTTATAAACCCAATCAAGCAACTTTAATACGACAACTGGAGAGCGCAAGTTACGGAGGCTTGTGAAATAGCATTTATAAGAAGAATATCCCCCCGGATAATATGCCTCAATGTAAGTAATCATCTTGATTTAGCTAAGTAATTGGTTAAATGTTCAATTTTTAATATTTTATCTGTCCTTCACCGGTAAGCTTGCGATTGATTGACCTACGGCAGCCTGTGAGGACGTTAGAAAATCTGCAATCCAATGGTTTTATGTACGTATTATCCTCATATAGCCAGCCAGATACTACCTACATCATATCACATTCATACACTGACCGCCCCAAACGTAACACTTCAGAAAACAGTCATTTTGACCGTTTTTCTATCGGGAATCCTTTGAAGTTTAAGTTGAAATATTGGTGCATATATACGCAACACCATCCAACATGTAGCCTATTTCAATGGATGGTCATGCTCATAATGAACTAACGCGTTTTCATTTTTTCGATTGTGTGCAAAGTAAACTACACAGTAAACTCAAGAAACGAGCCAAATGTAATATCAGTCCAGTTGGGAGATTAAACAGAGGAGTCCAGCGAGGTTTACCATCATAAATATGTTAGGGCGCCCACTCTGTTACCGTCCCAAGGCGCCTCCGCCGTGAGAAAGAAAAAAACGATTGACTTTGTCCTAGTTAGCGGACCAGCTCAGAGGGACCAAGTGGTGACCTTGGCTAGTTTTTGCCCATCTGACTTTTTGTTCCCCTATGCCTATCAGTGACCTTAACTATTTTTTTCCCGTCAACTGTCCTTCTCTGTTTGGCCACCGCACATGATATAAATACTTTGTATTTGTCGTCTTGGTCGCACACGTTTTGGGGGCGGAACAAACCTCTATATTTGAACGCGTCTTTTTTGGCTTGCCTTGGGAGTGAATACGGGACAATCGCGATACTATTCGGGACCGAGATTTTGGGCGCTAATATTACGGGGACGAAAATCCGAATTTTGCCAAACGAATTACGAAACTAGGACGAACCAGCTTACGGTTTAGAAGGGTTTACAACAATTTAGCGACGGAAGATTTTACAACAAAATGTAACACAGAAAAGGACTTATCAGTAATGTGCTAGTGTCTTAAACAATAGCTGATTCGAATGGTTACACAAAATAGTAACAGGAGATAATAACCGGCGGATAACAGCCAGTAGATCTAATCCCCAAAATTGAACTTGCTGTAAGCAAACTAGTCACAGATGTTGCGGATGAAGCGCGGTTCAGAATTGCAAGCGTTTTACAAAGACAACAGCCAGCTGTCTCAAACTTAGCCACTGCAGAACAGAACGCTCTTGGTTCTATCAAGAAGGATTGTTCGATTCAAGTTACTAAGGCCGATAAAAGCAACATAACAGTGATTCTTAATCAAGAAGATTACCAAAAGAAAGTGTTAGAACACTAATCTACTGGACCATATGAAGAGATCGGTGAACAGAAGACCAACACACTTCTTGATAAAGTCAGTGCACAGATCAGCAAGTTCCTCCGAGGCATAAAAGAAAAAATTGGACAGTCTACCTGGTTCATGCTCAATCTGAAGTGTAATCGGGCTTCGCGTTTCCATGGCCTTCCAAAAGTGCATAAAACAGGAATACGTATAAGACCTATTGTTGACTACACCACCAGTCCAACTTACAAGTTGGTCAAGTTCATCAGCCGCATTATCAAACCGTTACAAAACAAGTTGGTAAGCAACATTAAAGATTCTTTTGATTTCGTTGACGAACTCGAACATGTGGTATTATGTAACGATGAAGCTTATCTTAGTTTTGATGTTACCTCTCTCTACATCAGTGTACCAGTAAAACGTAGCATTGATTTTGTTGAAGAGTTATTAGAAAGTGACGACTCTCTTGATGCACGTACTAATTTGTCGCCTTCCGAAATTGTATCTGGTCTTGAACCTTGTCTGTACTCAAATTCGTTAACATTCAACAAAAATTGTACAAGCTAAACGGATGATGTAGCTGTGGGTTCCCCTGTTACACCTACACTAGCCAATCTTTTCCTCGGATACCTGGAAACATAAGCGATCAATGAACTCATCTGCACTCCACGAATTTGGTGGCGATATGTAGATGACACAGTCATAATCATGAAACAGAGCACTCGCGACCAATTCCTACAGTTTCTTAACTCAAAATACAATGGCATTTTATTCACCTTGGAAACTGAAACTGATGAACGTTAGCTTAGTTTTCTAGACTGCCTAGTGAAAGTTGATGAGCATCAGAGGTTCCAGGTTTCTGTGTACCGAAAACCAACTTATTCCGTTCGGTATCTCAACTCCAACTTGTCGCATCCAATCGGCATGAACAGAACAGTCATCAAATTACTCTTCAGTAGAGATGCTAAAATTTGCACTACTGAACTCTCAAAAACAACAGAAGTTTCTCGAATTAAAGGAATGCTAGCCGCCAATTAATATCCAAACGCGTTTTTTGAAGACACAATTATGTGCATGTCAACTAAGGAGGAGACCAAAACGATCAAAACTTTCAAGTCTACTGTGCAAATACCGTATCGTGAACAAACATCTGAAAAAATTCGCCCCGTCCTGTCTGAGTACGATGTACAAACCGTATTTCGGTTATTTAATACCCTAGAACGATTAGTGATGTATCCGAAGGATCCAGTTTCTATAGGTGACCAGACAGACTGTGTTTATGAAATTAAATGCGGTGATTGTAATGCCAACTACGCAGGAGAGACAAGCAACTTGTCGCCGAACACAAGAGGCACAGGAGGCTTCCTACTTGGGACAATAACAGTCGGATAGAGAAAATGTGCCCATTCAAGTCAAGTCATAGGGAATCGTATGTACTAATTTTTCTGGATTACCTAAAACTAAGTGTATTATATACACTCCAGCAGGAAGCTAAAATCTGATGCCGATTTTAGCTTTGAGCTGAGAACCAACTATCCCTGTTATACCCGCCAAAAAAGTAGACCACAGTAAGATCATTATTTGCAATACACAAGACTACAGAAATGAAACGCTTTCAGGAGTTAAAAATGTTTAATGTAATGTTTATAATGCATATCAGGGCATACTTATAAAATTTCTTAACAAGATAATGACAACCGGAGTGTGTATACTTGTTGCTGAAGCTTTGAACTCTTGGACCTCATATATAAAATATGATCCAACTATTGGTTATTCACCTGACAAACGCAGTCTTGCCACAGTGGAATCAGCATGAATCTTTTTTACCATCCCTCAGTCCCAGCGGTCCCCATAAAACAAAAATATTGAGAAAATGTTGAACACTCTGATGTGGGAACAATACTAGTGAACTGTTTATCATCAGTAGTTTATGCCTGTTTTTCCTGTTTCCCACATTATCGATTTGAAGTTGTGACATCTACTTAATTTCACTAGAACTACCAACCATTATTTATGTTTGAACTATCATTCTGCCTAATCAATATGCTTTCTGATAGTCGGCTCCGACGCCGTTGGATGCGCCTTCCAAATATTTGTACGACTGAGAGTTGTAAATGCGAAGTGTGACTGTATTTTATAACTATACTGCCGTAAGTTTTGTTTTGACACATGTAGCAAACATGAGGCGTCTGTTTAGAACAACACAGTACAATTGATAATTCATGATCTTCCGTTCTATCTCACTTCATTCAAACGGTCTGTTCGATGCATATTATATCGATCAGAGGTTATTGTATCATTATATAGGCTACATATTCTACACGTATCAGTGTTACGATGTTTGCACAACAGCCGTCATCTATATGACTTTATAAGCATAGCCTGGATGAAACAGAAGAGGTTTTGTGGGAGTTGTCAGCAAAAATAATTACACTCTTGAATGAAGGGAGCACTCGCGATTCTTCTGAAGAAAATATGGTGAAATTCAAAATATAGGGAACGAAACTTCCGTAGGATCAATTGTTTGCACTGCTTGTATATCCTGAAGCTCAACAGAGATCCACTTACAGACCGAATATAGGGTACTCTCGTCAACTAGGTTGTCTTCATACTCGTCATTTACATTTTATGTTAATACATTCCCAGTGATAGTCTATGATAACTGATCTATTATTTCTTCACTCATATTGCCCTCTGATTATGTTGGACGAATAACTAAAGTAATTTCGTGATAGCAAAAGCAATCCTTTACACATGAATGACAGGAACCAACTTTCTCAGAAATTTTATTTCAACCCCGTACATTTCCATCAGATTGTGACTGATCGTCAGAAGCTTGAGGCACCCATTCGGCCAGCCTTCCAGGAAAGCTCCAAACTGTTCCTTCAAACGTCGGACTTACATCTACAGCGGGAATTCACCCAGCTCGTACGGGTCATTGTTCCGTGCGGGAAGCTGTACGAACTATTCCATCTCACTATGCAAATGACCTGCGTGGATCGAAGTTTTCTTAACCGCATTGGAACAACTTGTTTCTTTCAGCTTATTTGCACATATCTCTTTATTCTCGATTTGTTTGTCTTCGTCTGTTTGGCTTCTAGGTACAATGTCCAGTGTGCTCGTGTATCGTCTGAACATGCTAGCCTGATCGATTGCATCCGTGTAACTTTTCGTGAGTGGCAACATCGGCAAACAATTCAAGGTCACTAATCGTCGAGCGTTGGTTCTCTGATCAGCTAGCATATAAAGTGACATAAATTGTCAATTTCATTCCTTCATCTTCTGAGCAACTTTATCCCGTTCACTTCACTCTCGATACCGGCTGATGATATATGCAGAATATTTTTCCACATCTTGTATTGTCAAAACTACCCGGTTTCTAGGCTGAACTTTGTGTGAAATACACATTACAAGGTTTGCAATAATCTATAGAGGACACCTGGTTTACCACTGTTAATAATGTGCATTAGTAGGTTCAGTTACTTCAGTGTTCGTCCTTCAATCTTATTGCATGAAAAAGAAAGATTTATCAGTTCCAGTTGACTTGTCGATGAAATTGAGACTGGATTTTTTATAGTCGCAATTTTCCATCATGACCGAGTGGGGTTTATAGTTTTCGTACAACTGGACATGCGACGGATACTCACATAGTTGTTCATGTGTTAACGAAAGAGGATCATGTATTAGGGAAATATGTGAACTTATGCAATATAAAGTAGTGAATCAACTGAGCTGCTAAAATGTGTGCAGAAATCTAGATGAGGCCGGAAAGTTTGTTGAGTTTGTTTCCGTTGGACACATATCTATAAACAACAATAATTTGATAATATTGTCATGCATATTAAAAGTATCCACGATGTTGTGTGTAAACTATGATTAAACAACGATTAAAAGCCTAACTGGATGGACTATCACATTTCGTTATTAATGATAGGATGCATACTTTGTTCACAAAACTTATTTCCTCTCTCAGACTTTCTGCAATCTCTGATGGTGCACTGTCCAGTCCGTCACACAGTCTAATGTCATTTACTGTTGTCATCACGTGGACGTAAAATTTCGCGAATACCAGACCTCAGTTCAATCACCATATTTAACTCGACCAAGGGTATATCCGTAATAAGTTTCCCTGACTCACCACCGCTCGCTTATGCGTATATCGTTGACCGATAGTAGCTCCACACCTTGGTAGTAGAATGCAGTACAGTAACTGGGTTGATAAGCCATGATTTCATATCGGTGAGTTGACTATAAGAGTTTGAGTCCAAAATAGTCGATTTACTGACTCCAGGAGAATTTATGATGCGTACGACAAATATGGTTCAGTCCACGTATGCGCTGTTCACTGGCCGGTTGGAAGCCACCAGTCACGCTGTTTTCAACTGAACAGTGAAATAATTACAGCCAGAAGGAACCGTGTCTAATAGAGTGAAATAATGAATGTCTTACACAACGAATATTGGTAGAAGGTGGCTGGACAAAAGACCGATAAGCATGAGGGTCACATGAATGGCTGTTATCGAGATAGATCTGTACACGCTGGCGAAAGCGTATTGTGCTAGAACGTTCGTAAAATCCAGCATATTGTCCATAAATGTTAACATTGTACGCAAACTGCGCATGTATTTTTCGTAAGGGTCATGCGCTCTAGGCTAAGTTCGGTTTACAACGCATAATAAAGAAAGACGAAAGATAACACTTTTAGCTGTCGAATATAACAATGAATTCCTTCTTCACGCCAAAATAGCTTGGCAACTTAAGGTGAGTAATCAAAGGAAATGTATAGTAGAGTATAAAATTAGCTGTTAGTTGTGAATGGCTTTTGTTTTCTCACAATTTTCACATTAGGCGATTATAGTTCCATTGTCAAATTTGAATTGTGAAATAAATATAGTGGAATGAGAATCGTTTAAATGTGCATTGTTTGCACTAGGTTGAGAATCTTGAATTAGCAGCAAGTACGTTGGGTGAGGAGTACAACGTCTGCCAGTCCTCAAGTAACACTATCTGCAGGTTGAAGAAAATGTTGTAACCGAGCTTGAACCTACTGGTGTTTGCTGAGTCAAGAATTCACCAAGAGTATATGTCTGGCGATGGACGCTTCGAATCAGTTTCCTATATAGATTGTCTCAGCTTGTCAGAGGGGACATGCTTTGATTGTTATGTGGATAAATATTAACTCATCAGGCTCATCAGGTTGTCAGCACAGTGAATCTGTGAATTCGACCGATAACTGATAGTAGGTCGACGAATTGCGCGAACTTGTGTCTAGCGTAATTCGGTGCGTACATTTTAATTCTAGTTTCTAGCTGGAACTACATTCCGACGATATAGATGACTTCACACGCATATCAACGTTTCTACAGAAAACTCAATGCACAGGACGAGAGCAGCGGATGTATGCTTGGAGGTGATGAGGTGCACTAATGTCTAAAAAGGAGATTAATTTGATCAGCACTGGATAACTTGCTGGTAGCTGTTCAAAGACGGTTGTGAACTGGTGAATCTAGCTTACCATCTTTAAGTTAGCTGGAGCAACCATTGCTTCCAAATGTCAGATTTTATTGGCCGTCATTGACGTGGAAAACAGGGCGTTCCTGTAAGCTTAAAAGACCAGCTGTTGTCCTTAAACGCATCCTTCAATTTGTTCAACATGATTATAATTTCCAGAGAACTCGAGCGTAATTTTCACTCAGTGTTCAGGTTAAACCACACATATAAGCCTCCCCCCGAGTCTACCTCAACCTAGATGAGGAAACGATACAAAATAATGGCTACTATATCTGTTGTGAGTAACACAAACTAATCCATAGGGTTACTGTGGTTATCAGGTGGTTCTTAAGATAGGACAATAACTGGGAGCAGTAATTAACTGACGGAATGATTGAGGTCGATCAACTGAATAACAGTCGTGCTTGAAACCATTTTAACCAAACTACTATTCAACCACGCAGGATTATGTCCACGCATTCTATCAGACAATCGACTTGTGGTACGGCCGATGTGTAATGCTTGATGGGAGCAAACAAACGAGTACACACAACAGCTGGTTGCAGAACATGGACGTTTGTCTTTCAGTTGTGGTATGAAAATGGGTGTTGAACAAAACCCCACGTATAACTGAGAGGCAAGGTGGGATGGTTTTACTGATTTTCGAAGTTTTTTTAGGAAAACTAGCCGTGAGATCACCTTTGAAAAGAAATAATAATAAAAGCAAGTTTCTTATTTACAGAGAGTGAGTCACGTTTCTACTCTACCGCGTATATCGTATTCTGAAGAAAACGCACCGGGTAGTCATTCTGCAGGAACCCTTCTCATAGGGAATCTAGCTTAGCTTGTAAATGGTTGGAGATGCCGATCTTTAACGCCGTACTCGTCACTCATCTTATGAAGCATCGGTTTTGATTTAGCAGGACTAAACTGTCAAGGTGGATGTACTGGTAACTCCAAGTCTGCTAACTTCTTGTAACCGTAAGTACAAGAGAGTCGCATGACGTTGTGTATTGTTGGTGACTTTTCAGTCCGAGCAATCCTTGAAAGGAATTCATTGGAGGGTGTACGGCTGATATTTATTTTAATCTTTTTGTTATGCCAGAAATCTTCCAAACTGGCTGTCTGTTACTTGCAGTAACAAAAATATGGTTAGCACATCTAATGCGCAACCAAACTGTGCCCAGAATATCGTTGGCTAAAACCTCAGTTCAAATAACAATCACTTGAGCAACTTTTGGTTTTAGCCAACTTTTCACGGTCACTCCGTCTGTTCGGTCGTACACATACCAATATGCATATACTGTTTGCATGGATGATTCAATTGACAAGTAACCGTTCCGCCTAGCAAAATTTTTGTTGGATGACCGGAATTCATGGAATATAAGTAACTTCATTCTTTATTTTTAATGCCATGTAAACCAAACAACCCTAAGCTGCTTTTTATGTTGCCTTTGACACAAGATTTAAAAAATTATTTAAACCATATAAAAGGCCTGTGGTAAAGTGACGCACTCATAGCAATTTTTCATCTGAGTGGACTTCTCAATTAATGTTTACTGAAGATCACACAGCTGAGACACAATGGCTTTCGGATACCAAAATCGAAATGGCTTACAGGCCTTTCAGGCCTTCCGTAGTTTTTGTCAGATCACAAACAAATGCATCCTAGCTTTTCTCGGGACGCTAGTAGGTGACAGTGTACTCAGCACTACCTTGTTAACCCAGCCGATGGCTAAGTGATTTTAATTTTAAGGATTTCCTTTTTCATTGGCGAATTCCTGTTCACTTTCAAACTTTCTCACTGTGTTCATCTTATCCTTGTCTACAATTTGCTCTTGTGAACCCAATATGAATTGACTGACCACATTCTGTACACTTCGTTTGCATCACATGATTCACCCACTCATCTGCTTACTACCAGTTTGCAACCACTTGCTCACTTTCGTCATTTGTATCGCTGTTTAGTTCGGTCAGAATAGAAAACAAGAATAGGTAGAGATGTCTCGCATATCCCCAGAATCCAGCTATGATTTCAAAGTAGGCTAACTCATATACTGTGTATGCTCGCATCCATTCCTATATCCACCCTGTCATTAATACTTGATCGGAACTGATGAGAACGAAGTGAGTTTTACCCTAGGGTACACTTTAAATAACAGTTGTGGCTTCATCTATGAAACATTTACAAATGCTTCAAGCTTTGAATAATTTAATCAACCAGACATTTGGAACAAAAGATGGAGCTAATTTAATTTGTTGCTATTGAGTACTTGGTTAACAACTCAAGACGGTTGAGTGATTTTGAGATATAACATTACCGTCAGCCCCTTTAATAAGATGGTAAGAAGATGAAGTAAGACAAAAATTCATTTTGCACGTTCTAGTCAGTCAGTATGTCGAATGAAACTGACCTCCGAGTTTTGCCCAGCAGGTTCTGTTCTAACTTCGTGAATGTTCCAAACCATTCACAAGCACTAGGTTTTCGGTGCTCAGCGATGACACTGATGGGTTCCAGCGCAAACTGCTTGAGGTGTCTTGGTAAGGGATTTATTGAAGTTCATGTGAGATTGAACTCTGTTGTAAGATTCAGTAGCTCTCAGCGTGGCTATCTAGCTCATCTGATACGGCGTATGCCATGGATGCTGTTTCTGTAGCTGGTTTAAGTGCAACCAGGGCACCGACTTGTCAAAATCTGGTCTTTCTTGAAGGAAACAAAGACTCAACGCAGTGACTGAATATAAACACTGATCTGAATCGTAAGTGATTCTGATAGACTCCCCCCCCTCAAAAAAAGAAAACGGAGATTGACAGTGATTCCTTTCGTGCGCAGTGAGTCAGCTTCAAACGGTTGATCAATGATCATGAAGACACTTGGGAATTCTTAGTATAAGTAACTATCAGCACTGTAGGCGCTGTTATAATGCCAAGGCTGTGACCTGTGGAGAATCCGCGTTTCGTCGCCGCCGAATATAACTAACTGACGGGCGGGCTGGTGTATCATTCGTACAAATTGGGATATATTATTTTGTCATGGTTTCAACTTTTACTTCTGTTGTACCGATATAATCGTTTCCATAAATTCTGATGTATGTGGTGACAGGCAGTATACCTGAGTCTCTGTTTTGTGATTGAGGCAGTCGGTTGCTTTGTGAGATTAACACGAGTTATGTTGTATTATTCTCACATTTCTAAGTAATCCTCATTTAGAACATGCACAAGTGCATCACGAACGCTGCAGTACTTTACAATGATACCAGCTGTCCATCAAAATGCTGGTCAAAATTACACTGTTGGAGGAATGTATGATATAGACACCATTTTCAGTCACTACTAACACATTCACACTTGCATAACTCTTTCCACTGTCGCTCGAACGCTACCCAAGGTCACACGCAGCTTAGTTTCGCAGCGATTTACCCACACTCACGTGAGGCATGAATACACGTGTGATTCACTTGCGAAAAACACGACACGGCTGGTCGAACAGTATGCTGAACAGTCGTCTGTGTACAATTTCCGACTGCAGTCTAACTCTCATTCTCTCTTATTTCCACCCTTCTAGATACACCTGTTCCACTCCGTCGATCTGGCGCTGAACGTGACTGATCTTGATGTTTTCTAGGGTACCTACAAGCTACTATCAAACAAATCGTTCTAACATGCCTTATTGTCTGTTCGTAATAGGTTTTTCCTTTCTCCAATATCGTACGTAGTGAACAGATTACATGCATCTAACTTTCACGTTAGCCAGCATAAGTTCACTTAAAATAACAAAAGATTATCAAAACTTAGGGATGTCAAAGAATGAGGAAGCATATGCCAGATAAATGTCAGTCAGAATGCTTGAATAGGATGCCAAACTTGCAGCTAAATTTGATCATTTTCTGCACCTGCTACAATCAGTTTCGGAATAATGATCTGGATAAAATGTTTATTTGTTCAAGAATTCCATTCACATGACGTATTCTGTGGTAACTGTCAATGATTACTACTGCAAATTCAAACTCCGTTGTAAATGTTTTGTGATATCATAACACCCTCATTAAAAATCATTGTCATTTACAACTTCAATCCGTGACCACGTGTACCGTGGCTTAGGATTCTTTTTGTCCTGACAGTGGTCCAACAAGTTACAGGGTAGTAAGTAACCACAATTGTTGTGGGGAAAAAGAGTGGCAGATCATAGAACGATTAAGATTCATAGAAATAGAAACGCGTCAAATGTGCGGACACACGTTCGCTGTTGATTGCGACAAAATGCCGTTGGATGTTTCTAACTGGCGATGTGAAAAGCCGCTAAACCCATATCAGATGGACGAAACCTACCAACTTCGACCAATGAAAAGGACTGTGGTCTCATCACCAGTGAAAACGTCATCACTCAGCCGCCTGGCAATTTCTTCCATTCATCAACAACCACACTGAACAGTGCGTGGTGCGACATGCGTTCTGTTAGCAAACAGAGTACGTGGCCTAATTCGTGAGTACTGTGCGTCTTTGCTAGTTTACATTATTTTCAGATACACACCGATTGATTGCCGCGTTACTCACACAGTTATCCTACTTGGTACAGATTAAATGGTAGAAATAAAGATGTTCGGTTTCCCCGGGTCTATGTGCTCGCAACTTTGAATTGCAAACCCTTGTTTTAATCTACCTTCGGACGTCCTTTTTATGATGCAATTGGTGCATGTTGTCAAATGCGTAATTTATTTGGACTAATCCTTTGAACATCCCACTAGCAAGATTGAAGGATGACAAGACAAAATTAATCACAAAAATGAAGTGAACGACAGTCCCAAGCGGCCTGCCTGTAGTAACAAATGCACAGGCAGTACCAACCAAGTTTCATAACGACACTGCACTCTTTGAAAATCGAAAACGTATACTATGCAGATCAGTCGTATCGGTGAACCGATTCAGCATGGTCTGCGTGTTCCTAGAAGAGGAAATGAGTAGAGTAGCTTTACCTGCATACTCAACATCACTCAGCGTACCAGCCGCCAGGATCTCCTATCCGAGTTTCTTTGAATGGATGGGAGCTCGCTCAAAATATCGTTCACTGCCAATTGAAAAAGTGAAGGGAACATTTTACATCCATGTATATTGTCACCTGATGTGGAGAAAGCTCGATATAACCTTTCGTAACTGTGCACTATGCAATTAAAGCGGGCATGTAACTCTCCCGACAAATTGGTGCACTCTACTTATACTCCTGCACAATGGGGACAGCCCCAGGGAGCATGTCGGGCATTTGAATCAAAACCAGCTACTACGTTCAAAAGTACCACATGGGTGGGCTGAGAAGGTCGATGCCTATGCCGCATTGTCCCTCTTAAGGTGAAGCTTCGACCGATACATTGGCGATCAGCCTGAAAATCTGCTAGTTCTCTCTGTATTTCGAAAGCCATCGCACTGCAACACCTGCAAGTGGTTTAGGTTCAACACGGATGAGGTATTAACTCTGTAAGTGTTATATGATGTCCGTGCACCAGTCTGCATTCGAGAAGAGCTGTAGATAAACATCAGCCACTAGACGTCTCTTCAGTCTCCTATATGAAACGGAGAAGTAAGTTCAGTTCAGACAACGCCCTCCTGACATCATCTTTGAAAGGCTGTGGGGAAAGAAGGTTTCAACCTTGGGCAGATTGTGCCTCGAAGAAACCCTGGTTTCTGGTATGGGATCGTCGAGAATGTCATTACCAAACAAAATATCCTCATCATCCGCGACTGAATTAGCTAGCTGAGACTAACTGAGTTGTTTCTTAAAATGCTCAGCCCATAAATCAGGTCGCTCCGTTACACTTAAAATTCGCGAATCAATTTTGTCACACACTGTTTCACCAATACAGCAGTTGGTCACTGTGAATATGAATTGGAAAAACAGTACTGGACTAGTCCTTGATACAAATGACCCCCTCCACCTCTACTGCTCGTCATGAGCGTTCGGCCTCATTGTCCTTAAGTAGACTGTCCATAACTTTGCTTTTCAGTTCACGATGGTCTTTGTCGTATTCAGATTCAAAGGGACTAGCCAACGATTGTATGTAAGTTCCTTTGAACCAGCAAAAATCCACCTCCGTTCTATACGCGGTGCTCCTCAGAAATAGACCACTTCACAAAGAGGTTCGTATAGCTGATAATATGCTTTCCTGGTGCCCGTTTGAGTCATTCCGCTGTCATGACCGGATCTGTCTCATTGTTACTGTTGTCTGATAGATCTTTTGTGTACCCTCGTTGCTCAAGTTTCGACCAAGTACGTCATGTTTGCTAGAAGATGATATCCGATCATGCGACAAGATGATGATGAACAATGCCCTGGAGTGTACCAAAGTGGTTGTTGCAACAGTCTTTAATGGAGTAGCATCATCGAGGGTTGACTGCGATGTGATAAGATATTGTTCGTGGATGAGTTGCACAATCACCGTTTGTTTTGAAATGGGTAACTCAGTTGATAAAGTCTACGAGATTCACACAATCGTAACTATCGATCACCTTTGTCACTGCGCCGCGTCCACAAGCCAAACGTATTACCTGATCGCCTCCCTTCGGAAATGGGACAGCCGAATAGTGCATTCCTACCGCCAACACGGTTATTGGTATTTGAGTGTTTCATCTGCAAAGGAAGATTAAAGTAAGCAACGCAGATGGCGTTCTTCACAGCAACTAAATTACTGTTTGTTGTTATATAAGTTCTACTTACTTCGCAGGGATGAAACTCCGTCATACTTACAGTAGTTCTTTAAAACAGACCTTTTCAAAAAAGAACTGCAGAGCTGTTGAGATTGGTGTCCATTGCTTATTGATATCACGCCACTGTTGTGACGTGGACAGTTTGGCTGTCAAAGCTGTTTGACAGGCGTTCAATGTACCCTCGTTGGTCAACTTCCATCTGAGTGCCTTATGTTTGTGAGCAGGTGACCGTTGCTTGAACGATGAAATAACGTTGACATAAACAACGGAATGGTCCTAGTGACAGTGGATATTTCAGAATGAACAGCAACCTTTGATGGAGCTACACCACTGATAATAGATAACCATATGACAAGCTTGCGTCTTCGGGTTAAATGCTAAAGATAGTGATTATAGATCATCAAAGTTTCTTATAACTTATCCTTCTCTCACTAGCTCTTCAGCGTGTGTCAGAATTCTGCCGTATTGATCTGGCAATTTCTATAACAGCGCATTAGTGTTAGTTTTAATTGGTTCTTCCGGATCTGTAAGCGTTATGAATTTCTAATAGTACAAAAAATGTCGTCACGAATGACATCTACTTGTATATTTTAGGGCGACTACTTTTCGGATGAGAAGAAAACTACAATAAGCAGATAACTCTTGTAGAAATATGCCGACATCTCGTTACAAGTATGAAAAATTCCAGGTAGTATTCAGCAAACAAGTACTTCAGCACTAAAATTAACTCAGGAATTTGTTTACAGATGAGTAGTAGGGGATTTTGATTTTCATATAGATTGAACATCACCCACAATTGATCGCAGCTGTC